>JAPYZC010003182.1:0-16509 GCA_030522665.1 Ichneumoninae sp. A BG-2022a | reverse complement strand
GTTCAGACTCTAAGAGCTCTGAACTACCTTTTTTAAATTTAATTAATTACATTTTTTTAGTTGCTTTAAAAAATAATTATTTATTGGATTTTTTAAGTAGGACGTTCGCCGACGTACCGTTTGTTATATCTATTCTCATTCCCTTTCCTCCTCCACTGGACCGTCTGAACTAGATTTTTTTTTTATTGATCTTGTTGAATAAAAAGATGTTGCATTTTTTTGTGGGAGGAACGACGACGTACCGTTTTTTTTTTATATATCTATTCTCATTCCCGGTTGCACTCTAGACAATCTGGACTACCATCTTTTTCAATTTATTTGATTGTATTATTGAATGTAATTTTTTTTTTAATTATTATATTTTTTAAATAGGAAGTTAGCCGACATATCGTTTTTTACATCTATTCTCATTCCGTGCTTCACTCTAAGCCATCTGCACTACCATTATTGCTTTAATTGAATTTATTTTATTTTAATTTACCCATTACTTATTTATTCAATACTTATTTTTATTTAATTTAACCCTTTACGAGTCACACCGCCCGAAACTGCACGCCTTGCAATGGTAGCGTCTAAGAGTAGGGATAGACCTGTGACTTATAAAGGCTTAATTGAATTCTCTAATAATAAAAAAAAATTATAATAATTGCATTTTTTGAATAGGAGATTCGCAAACGTACCGTTTTTTCCATCGAAACTACAAATTAAATATTTTTTAAATCGAATTAATTGAATTTTTTTTATACATTTTTTTTATGTATTTAATTTTTTTATTGGAGGTTGCATCACAGTGAAATGAGACACTAATGTTGGATACAGAGCATCGGGTGGATCTCGTGTCGTGAAACAAAGCCAATTTTTGACAATCCCACTGTCGATCGTGGGAGCGAGCATTTACCAAACCCTCACGCTGGAAGATCGTGAAAGATGAGTGAAATCGTATTTACAGTTCGAAGCTGATTTAACTTTCCGGTTTCGGTCCGACAACGGACCGGAAGTCAATTCACCCACTGTGTGCTAGTTCCGAGACTCGCCGTCGCTCTCTGGCGCTATTCTCCTCGAGATAGAAAGGGCACAATCGTCCCTGTTCGGTGGGAAAATTCCTCAATCGAGGAGGTAAACGGGAAGACTATTGCGGTATGCCGAGACAGCACACTCCGCGATACACGAGGCCGGGAAAATATCTGACTGTATTATCGGTACAATTATACCCCAGTTTGACGATTATTAATGAGCTGATTAGTACTGGTTTTTTTTCACAGTAAAAAAACGTCGCTACAGTGTATCGGGCGGTTTAGAAAAGAAACCAAGACAGATTTTATTCAAAAGAACAGTCAAATGTGCGATACAATGTGACAATTGGCGGACAATCAATCGTTCAGTTTATCTTTTGTTTTTCATTCATTTTTTTTTTACCGGAGTTTTTTTTATGTAAATAAGAGGGAAACTATAACAGAGTATCCGTGAAGGAAGACATCAAGGCAACGTTTAAACAACGACAACAAAAGACTATTCTAAGGTATTGTGGCAAACAGGCATTTCGTGACGATATTTCTAAGTACCGATCGGGAGGAATATGTTTGTTGTTTGTTTTTTGTTCTTTTTTTTTTACTATAGATTTACCGAAAAGAACCGTCGATGCCAAAGTGTTTGAATAGAATTTTGCATCATTGAGCTACGTTGGTGGAGGTTGATTTTTTTTTTTTTAAGAGAACATAAGTATACATAAGGCCGGCTGGATCGGGGGTAGAGGGTGTATGTGCAGGATGAACTTGACAAGTTTGACATTCCATCAAAACCACTTTGGTAAACGACTGAGGACGTTACCGATGTCGCTACGTCTCGCTGCGATCTCGTCGGCGAACGAGTTTCTCGGCTCGCTGAAGAGCGGACGAGAGCTGTACTTCCGGTCGAGATGGTCGACCATCGGCTTGTAGTAGGACTCTCCCTTGTCGTAGTTGCATCCGTAGACACGGGTGCGCGGCCTGCTCAGTATTGGCCTCGACATTTTTATCTCCGGAACGGGACTTCTTCCTTTGGTCTCGGTGTTGCTTTTTTAAGCCTCCTCGTGCGTCTGGTCTTTCGCTAGTCCTCGCGCCCGTCTGGGTGCTACGACTTGTGGTTAATCTGCAAAATTAAAAAGACGTACCACACAATAAATGTCACGATCCGTCTACATATAATTTTCTTTTTTAAGGATACAGTAAAATTTATTGAAAAAATAAAACATCGTCACAACAGCATACCAAAATTTTAAGAAATAGGAATAAAGTGCAGACGCGTGAAAAAAAAACATCGTCAGAATAGGCTACCAAGGTCGCAAAAACTACTATTTCTGATTAAGGTAGTACTAGCGCAATGACTGACGCCGCCTAAGTTTGAGAGGAATAAAAGAGAATTACAAACACTTCTCGATCGGATAAAAATCTGAAAAAATTCATACGTATTCAGAAAAATTAACAAATCATTTTCGTAATAAAAAAAAATTGATTGCCGGGTAATTTGTTGCACAATCAATCTTTTCAGCACCTTTTATATGGTAGAATTTTTTCAGATTTTTTTCTCAACTAGAAGTGTTTGTAATCTTTATCTTTTTTCTCTCAAACTTAGGCGGCGTCAGTCATTGTGCTACTATTACCTTAAATAAATAAATAAGTAAATAAGTAAAATTCAAATTGATACAGATATTGAAAGCAATATTTTTGTTGATCATTTTGAAAATAGGAAGATAATTCGGCAATCATAAAAAACATCGTCAAAATCCGCTACCAAATTGAGTATCAAAATCAAGGTTTTTTATATATAATTTTGAAAATTTAATGGAAATTCGAAACCCTTAAAAAAAAAAAAATCGGTGCGCAATTGTCTGCCAGTCTTGAGTCATCGGCTCATTCTCTGGCTTCTTGTCTTCTTTACTTCATTTTCTATTCCCAGTTCCAGACTACCACGTGTCGAGTGTCAAGATTCCGTTTACGTAACGACGAATTTCGCAGAGTCGCGAGGGGCCAGAAGTCTGACTTTGCGAGCGCCCAAGAAGCCGAGAGAACAGAGATGAAGATGGGGAGGAGGAAGAAGAAAAGAGACGTGGGCAAACTGGAGCGAGAGGAGCTTAGCCGTTGTGTTTCTGCGGTTCTCTTCTCATGGCTGCTGCTGGCCGGTCAGCTCGTTGGCGGTGCGCGGGCGCGCTCGCCGCTCCGAAATAGATCGGGTCTAATTTTGTTCGCCGTGTGATGCGAGTCGAGCCTCGAGGTGGAACACGAACGAGTTGTATAGAGAACGAAGGAGCAAGAGGAAAAAAAGGCCCCGGACAGCCGGCAGCCACCTTCGTCGCCTTTTGTCGAATCGGAAAATATGGGGAACGAGGGCAACCCACGCGACCCCCCGATCAGCCCGGCGAATGTCAACATTTTATTTTATTTTATTTTATTTTATTTTATTTTATTTTATTTTATTTTATTTTATTTTATTTTATTTTATTTTATTTTATTTTATTTTATTTTATTTTATTTTATTTTATTTTATTTTATTTTAAATCGGAACGGGACATTTTTATAAAAAATTATAGTCTGAACGAGTGCGCTAAGTGCTTTGGTGCTCGCTTGCAACGGTCCCACTCTTCTTATTTTGCATGACCTTGTATCAACCGATTCGTAGAATTCTAGGAACCTTTCATATCGAAAGCGTCATCAAAGAAACGATGTAAAACCTTTTTTTTTTAATAAAGTTGCCATATCGCCTGTCAATTCGTTCATTTAGCCTTTCGCCTTGCATACTCCGAAGATTTAAATCACAAAAAATAAATACCTCAGAAAAATAAACACCAGTTTATTATTCATAATTATTATTCTACTTGCTTTTCAAGTTTCTGAATAGTTCCTGTGGAAAAGCTTTTTTTTTTTCTTGTGTTTTCAGTCTTGTATCATTTTTTTTTTCCAGAACGTTCGCTGTATTTTTTTCTGTTTTTAACTTTCCTTTCCCGATGACGTGCGCGTATTTATGGAGACCGATATAGAAACCCCATTAGGGCGCCCGGAACGCAACGAATTCCGGGCTTACCGCGAGCGGCCGCGGTGCCTCTTGAAACGAGATCAACCTCGCGTGTGGGCAGAAAGGGACGACACGTGGGCCAGATTTACCAATTTTCACTTCACATCGCGAAGCAATGACTGCGCGCAATGCCAGCAGTTTTCCCCGGGAGCGCTGGATATGCACGCCCGGTGAAATTACGCGCACGTTTATAGCCCCCGAGTTTCGACGAACTGAGGTGTTTCTATTCGTCCCGAAAGCCGAAGACATTGCCATGTATCAATGCCCGAAAAAAAAAATCGCTCCGTTAAGGGTTTGTACTTGACGTTTTCATCGAGTAGAATTATTAAGAGGGTCCACTTGAAGTTTTCCTCAACTGGAACGCCTTAAGGGCATGATTTTTTTAAGGGTACTTTTTGTGAATTTCGGAAAACTGAAATTAAGCCAGTGAAGAGGAACTCCAGCGTTTCAATCTGACCCAAAATCCCGAGACGTTGCAATGTATCACACCCGAAAAAAATCACTCCCTTAAGGGTTTGTACTTGACGTTTTCCTCGAGTAGAAACTTTAAGGGTGTCTACTTGACGTTTTCCTCGAGTAGAAACTTTAAGGATGTCCACTTGAAACTTTCGTCAACGAGAACGGATTAAGGGCATAATTCCTTTAAGGGGTTATTTGCCACTGTCGGAATACCGGAATAAACCCAGTGAAGAGGATCCCCAATGTTTCTATCTGTCCCGAAATCATTCCCTTAAGGGTTTGTGCTTGATGTTTTCGTCGAGTAGAAACTTTAAGTAGGTCTATTTGACGTTTTCCTCGAGTGGAAACTTTACGGGTTTCCACTTGAAATTGTCGTCGACTAGAACGCCTTAAGGGCATGCTTTTTTAAGGGGGCTTTTTGCCACTGTCGGAAAACCGGAATAAACTCGGCGAAGAGGAACTCTAGCGTTTCCAAATCCCGAAGAAAATACGCCCTTAAGGGTTCGTACTTGACGTTTTTGCCGAGTAGAAACTTTACATGTGCCTATTTGAACTTTTCCTCGAGTGGAAACTTTAAGGGTGTCTACTTGACGTCCTTCTCAAGACACCCTTAAGGGCATAATTTTTTTAAGGGCACATTATGTCCCATTGTTAAATACGCAAAAACACCACCCGCTTAACTTTAACCCATTTTGCTCTCTCGGCTTTTACTTCTTCGTCGCCTTCGTGTTTATTGCCAGCGATAAATTTGAGTTTCGAGTATCACTCGGCAGTCTCGGGGTTGGCAAGGTACGTCGACGCCAGCGGCGATCCGGGTTACGCAACACGTTAACAAACGGGTGTCGAGTGCGAGAAGGTACTCGACGAGCCGGGGCCCGGAACTCCACCGCGGACTCGGCCAAATTTAGACTCGGAAAGATTTTCTCAAAAATCTACGACGATATCGATTACAATTCCCGACCGAACACTCCGACTTAATAACCGATTTTGCAGCGGGAGGAATTACCAATTGCTGAAGGCGAAAATGAATACATTTCGATACCATCCAATTTTCACAGGAAAATGTTCATTTCAAATTAATTTTTTTTTTTTTTCGTTTTCATTTTTATTCCCACTTTTAACACTGTGCATTTTTGAAGCTCGGTCAAAGAAGGAAGCGAGAAGGAAATGATAAATATCTCCAAAAGCACTTTGCAGATTTTTACCCGAAGACCAGTTTTTTTCACAAAAATTGGAACACGCAAACATAGGAAAAATATAATTTCGCCCACACTAGAGTCACCTGAAATCTTCATGTGGACCGTGACAAAACAATCAATCGATCATTCGTTAGCTAGTTATAAAAAAAAACGCAAAAGCATTTTTATTTTTTTTTAGTTCCGTCTTTAAAGTTTCTATTTTCATGGCTGCGCTCGCGTTTTCGTTCTCTCAAAACAGTTGCACTGTTCACAAAAAAATGTCCCGAATATTTTCCTTCGTCGCGGAATTTATTTATTTTTTTCCGATTCCGTTGTGGGCTGGGGAAAAAAGAAGAAACGAAGGGGCGACGAGTGGCGGTAAGCAAAGAGCGCGGTGACACATCGCGGGGTCATCAGCCGTCATCGTAACATCCACGAGAGACGGAGTTGTGCCATCGGGCCGATTAACTCGATCCAATTAACCACTCGACGAATAAATATCTTCGCGATTTAATTACAGCGGTTTTCGGTGTCAAGGCTCCGCGCACCGTTATAGATTACCGATCGTCTCAACGATTGTCAAACCCCGATGCCAAATTATTTTTATTCGACGCAATCGACGAAGTCCGTCTCGCACTATAGTCTATCGATATCGCCCCAAACATCCCCGACAATGCGCAACGTGCATAACTCGTCCCGATCGTCACATCGGTCACGCAATGGCGAAACGATTTTATTTTTTTTTCGCATCAAAGATTCAAACATTATAACTTCAAGTGAAAAGAAGAAAAAAAAATCCACACGAAAAAATTAAAATTTTGCAGACAAGGAACAGCAAAGAGATGTATGATTTTTTTTTTTGCTTCCTGTTTTGTTTTGTTTTTTCAAATCAATTTATCGTACCTAAGTTATCGTTTTTTCAGAGTTATTCCTCAAGGTGCGGTGTCCTCGGAAGTACCAGCGCGACTCCCACGGAGGCGTCGCGATGTTCCTTACTTTCCCACTCCCTGTCGGGTGCCGCGGCTAGTCTTACCCCTACCCGACTCGCGGATCGGGAACGAACGCGGGGCAGAGTTGGAGAACGATTCAACGGGGTTTGGCACATTTTTTTTTTTTTTTCTTTTTTTCGGAGTTGAATTTTGGAGCCGATTTCCGCCTCGACTTTCATCGTTGGCTTCAACGCCCTCTTCGAATTAAATTTCTGCGCGTGTATTTTTTTGTTTTGTTTTGTTTTTTAACATTGAATTTACCGTCAGGGTTACTGCGACGGGATTCGAACTTGGCTTATTTTCCCATTTGCCACAAACTATTTTCAATTTCTCATGCCTCTTGTTGCGACGCGATGTACACGAATGCTGCGCGGGCAGCTTGTTGATCAATCGAAAATGAATAAATATAACGTTGACTCGTCGTAGAAGACTGCAGCTCGTGGTGCATAACAATTTCACAATTGCAATCGTCCTCGTTGCAACGATGTTGCATAATAATGGTTAGTAGTTTGATGTAAAATAATAATACTCCGGCTGGACCCTTGAATCTTTTTTTTATAAAAAAAGAACAGGACGAACGGAAATTGAAGCATCATACTTCTACACAGGCGCAGACATCATGGCCGATGTCAAAGAGTCATTGGTAATTAGCTGCAAATTAAGAACACTCCTGCTTGAGCCTTCAATATTTTTTTTTTTATAAAAAGAAACAAGCGGAATGAAAAGTGAAGCATCAAACTTTTGCATCGGCACGGACATCATATTCGATGTCAAAGAGTCATTAGTAATTAGCTGCAAATTAAGAAGACTCGGGCTTGATTAAATATTTTTCTGTTATAAAAAAAAAACAAGAGGAATGAAAAATGAAGCATCATACTTCTGCGCTGGCACAGACATCATTGTCAATGTCAAAGTATCATAAGTAATTAGGTGCAAATTAAGAAGATTCCGTCTTGGACCTTAAATATTTTATTTTTTTTTGTAAAAAAATAACAAGAGGAACGAAAAATGAAGCATCATACTTCTGCGCTGACACAGACATCATTGTCAATGTCAAAGAATCATTAGTAATTAGCTGCAAATTACGAAGACTCCGGTTTAACTTAACATTTTTTTTTCCTAAAAAGAAACAAGAGGAATGAAAAATGAAGCATAATACTTCTGCGCAGGCGCAGACATCATCGTCAATGTCAAAGAATCATTATGAATTAGCTGCAAATTAAGAAGACTCCGGCTTGACACTTAATTTTTTTTTTTGTAAGAAACAAGAGGAATGAAAAATGAAGCATCATACTTCTGCGCAGGCGCAGACATCATCGTCAATGTCAAAGAATCATTAGTATAATTCGGTGCAAATTAAGAACACTCCGGCTTGACCCTTAAATATTTTTTTTTATAAAAAAGAAACACGACGAACGAAAAATGAAGCATTATACTTCTGCGCAGGCGCGGAAATCATAATCAATGTTAAAGAATGAGAAGACATCGTACAGATATCATTAGCGGAAATGAAGAAAGAAAATGATTAGCGACTATGCCGATTAACTGATTGCAGCAGGTTGTAGAGAATACAATGCACTACAGCTCAGTGGTAACCCCTATTTTATTTTAGAGTTTGGTATACCACTATAAACTAGATCATCGCGGGCGGCTATGGGCGACACAGTAGGCTGTTACTTTTAGAATGGTCCGAGTTTGCGTCGGCTATAGTTCTAGCCGTGGACACAATGACGACGCTCGGTTCTACCGGTTGCGAAAGGTAATAGCCAACACACAACCGCAGAATCTTCGAGGCATCGGATTTACCCGTGCATGTATTTAATAATAATTTATTGTGTAGGTTGCACGTGGTTACCCGTGCAATGACGCTTGACGCGAGCGAGCCGAGGCGTCTCCGTGCTGAAGCAATAAAAATAGTCAAAAAGAGACGGCAGTTCGCTTACGGCTGCGATGCGAAGTCTAAACCGAGTTTGGAAAGCGGTGCCAAAAACATGCATATCCGATTCGATACATTGCAGCTTCGAGTTATGCTTGTTTAAGGTGTTGGACTCAGAATCATCGAGTTACAATGTTCGATGTCTTTCCAGCCGGTCCGTGCTCGGTCGGTAACAAAAACTGTAACGGATTTCTTTTTTAATGTCGCAGTGTCTGGCGTTTAAGGTGAAGTCAAAGTCAATATCTAAATTATTAAAGTTAATTTTCAAATTAACTTTATTCAATGGTGCTAATAATTTGCACCATTCAATGCTAATTTTTTGGCACCCATTTTGCAAATTTTTTTGAGTCGAAGATAAATTCGGGTCGGATGCGAAATTGCCGTGTGCACCCGGCTCGAATTTGCTTTTTTCTCAAAAAAATTAGCACCGTCGAGAAAAGTTCATTACCGACCGCGATATTTCACTTCCCCTTAACGGAAATAGGATTCCACTGCGTCGGTCATCTGCATTTATCAGTGGCTTAGGTCAGAATCATAGTGTTACAACCTCGGTTATCTTTCCACCCGGCCCGTGCTCGAAACACAGCCAAATGAATACATTTTTCTTCCGTGACGCGTTGTCACGTAAGCTCCCTTCACACGTGTTCCCCGTTCTCGTGTTGCCGACCGCATCGCCGTACGATGCCGCCAATTGCGTATACTGTAAACATACAAAAAGCATGAGGAAAACTTCAACTGGCGTCATCGTCTTACACGATAGCGATTTCTATGTTGACCGTGAAACGTGCGATACCGTTGTACTTTCGCGAAATTCCGCGAACCTACAACGGTATCGCTCCTTTAACACGGTAACTGATTGCTCTTTTTACCGATATAGCAAAATTGTAAATTTCGATAGCTTGTGATTCATAAGTTATGAAAATAATTATTTTCATAACTTATAAGTCCTAAACTATTAAAATGTTCAATTTTAATATGTCTGTAAAAGGAACAATTTGTTCATAAATTATCGATAGAAAAATATTATCAATATTCTAACACTTTCGGTGCTCCCACTGTCGCACCTGCCGGGGCGTTAACTCTTTCGTACGGTTGGGATGGAAAAGAAAGACATTCACCAGAAATTAAGCGGACCGCATACACAAGCTTAAAGTATTGCGAGCGTAAATTTATTTGCACGAGATATCGTTATCTTCACGGTTTCGTCGAATTATTCAAATAGACTCTTCTTCGAATTATGCAAATAGACTCTTCTCCGAATTATTCAAATAGCCTTGTTTTATTTGCCACCACACGTTTATTGGGAAAGGAAAAGTTTTCATTGACATCATTGTAATATCGCTGTTCAACACGCGCCGCCTTTCGCGAGCGGCTGAAGAGGGAAGAGACGTTCCCACTCGTTCATTCTGTCGCCGTAAAGATTCGTCTTCATTGTGAGCTCGTCACCGATCTGCAGATACTCTTTATTTTCCACGGTGAACGGAGTCCACGTGACATTAACGAACTTGTCATTGTCGGATGGAATGGGTCGACCCGTCTTTGCGAAGTTTGCCCACATCGAGGTCATCCGTTCGACCGTTGGAAATTCCGGGTCATCTTTCTCGAAGTATGGAAAATTATTTAGGCGAAAGTGATACTGCATATCATCTTGATGGACCACACCTGTGTAAATCGCATAGGGAAAAAAGTGTAATAATTAATATGTTTTTTTTTTGCGAGCTCGTGAGTAAACACGGCTTATTATTGTTTCTGTTCAATTTAATTTTAAATTGATGTAGCGCGACAGCTCCGCCCATACTCACCGAATGGTTTTTTCGTATCGCTCCAAGTTACGTAACTGTAACGACCCTGGTATGTAAATTCATAATAATAGACCGCTGACTTTGAAGCTTGTGCCATGAGATTGACGAGACGGTGAACCGGAAATCCGATTATTGAATCGGCGTAAAGCTATAGTAATGCATATTAATTGCGTTAATTTATTTATGTTTGCTTTATCGACCGATTGGAGTAAAAATAAACCATAATAAAAAGTCGTGACAGTTTGACCAATATTGCTGGTCACTATTAAACTGTTGCTTCAATAATTCTTTTCTTAAATGAGAATTTGAAAAAACGGGGTTTAGATTTTTTGGAACGTACATGAGCAAGACCTTCGTAGTTGTCCACTCCAACCGGCTTCCCTTTCAAATAGAACCGTTTCAGAGATTCACTAATCTCTCTTGATCGTGTTGTGTTTCGTTCGTAATTGAAGCTGATGGGAGCGATTCTGTCCCAATTCGCATTAAGGTCATCGAAAATTGAACTATTGCCTTTTCGCGCCTCTTCGACCATGACTGAAAATCCAGAAAATTTCAGTTCCATCAATTTTCGGTCACACGGGCAACACATTTTATTTTTTATGAAAAAAATGGTTTAGAATTTAAAAAAAGAAAAAGAAAGACTTACAAACCACCGCACCACCGAACTCGTCCTTCGTGATTCCAGTGATGAGCGGAACGTCGTGGAATTTCCCTTCCCTGATCAAGTCGACCGGTTGGGCCGCCAGGAATCTCTCGACACCGGGAACTTCCGGTTCGACCACCGGTTGCCAAACGACGATGGGATCTCCGTGCCATTCCTAAAAATAAAAAAATTAAAATACACAAAAAAAACTCAAGCATCGCTTCGCATTGATTCGAACGTACGAAGAATTCTGGAATCGTATTGCCGATTTCATCGGCAGTCTTCGTGTTGAGACAGTCGAGTATGCTGGCTGTAGTGTTGGTTGGACAACCGAGGAACTCGGCTTGTTTGTCAGCGAGATTTCTCTGATCGTGGGGAAGAGGCTCCTGAAAAGTAGCGGATCCGCTCATCGCGATTGCACGGTGAAAGAGTCCTTTGGTCATCGGCGACAAAAGATGAACTGATACGCTCCACCCGCCGGCACTGTAACCGGATATCGTAACGCAGTTCGGATCGCCACCGAAGGCAGCGATGTTCTTCTGTACCCATCGCAACGCCTCAACTTGGTCCTTGAGACCCAAATTTCCAGGTGCCAGGGAATCACCTGTGCTCAGGAATCCTGAAATTACATAAATTACTTAAACTCTGCAAAGTGCTTTTGGGTCCGAGGCTGTGGCATTTTAGCTGTTTACATTAGATTGCTTCCCTGCATCACTTCAATGTGCTGAGAAATCCATAAATACCTAGAGAAATTACATAAATTACCTAAACTGTACAAATTGTTTCTGCATCCGAAACTGCGACAATAACAGCATCGAATATACTTTTAGCTGTTTACATTAGATCACTTTTTTGGGTTGCTTCAATGATTGCATGGGCACATTATGCGTGCATGTGCACACTTTATGTAAAAAATCCTGTCACAAAACACTTGTCCCTTGAATAAATTAGATTAACGTTTCGCGGTGCACCAGGAAAAATAAAGGGTTGGATGTAGCAAATGCATAGTCACATAGGTTCAAAGGCGTATTTTGTTGGGAAAACAAAAATGTTTGTTTCGACAGACAAATTTTTAATAAATTGAAGCAAATAATCGTTTAACAAAACAATGCTTTATTTGTATCAAACAAATAACAGCTTTGAACGTATGTCAACGCGATTTTTGGTTAATCCAACCAATTTTTGTTCTTAGTGTGTGAGTGGGTAAAATCGCCTAAATCATTTGTAATATAATGTAATTGTAATATAAATATAATATTTCTATTAATATACTATTTTTATAATATAATCTATCTATCTATTTGTATAAAGTAAGTAAGGCGATTTACCCAATGACGCTAGGCGGTAGTTAGTGACGACGAGGACGATATCCTGATCCATGATGTATTCTGGTCCTTCCATGTAGCTCTGTCCGGAGTCGGTGTAATAGCCGCCGGGATGGAAGAAGACCATGACTGGTCTCTTCAGGTCTTTGGCACCGCTCGGATTCTCCGACGGGAGCTGCAAATAAATGTTTTTTCCTTCTACATCCTACTTTATGTTTGCGAAATCCCTTCGACATGATTTTACATTATTTTAACGGTACATCATGAAAACAGCGGTAAAGTTTGAAACGTTGCAAGTTTGCCATGACTTTAAGAGCTCTCGTATGTCGCATCTCTCATGGGATTTTTGTGAGATAACAAGGTTATAGAATAACATGTGATTTTTTTTCCAATCGAATAAAAGCCCGATAGAGAGGCTTTTTAAAGAATTGCTAGAAGGTGCAGGGCACAGGACTTTTACGGAATTGGAAGAAAAAAAATGTTATTCTACAACGTTATGTTACAAAAGTCATATGATAGATGCGACCTTGTAGAGCTCACAAAATCATAGAAACGTTTCAAACTTCACTGCTAATCGTTGAAAGGAAACAATAATAGAAGTGTTACGATCGACAGTCTTTAGAGACAATCGTGACGAGTTCCTGATATAAATCTTACCTTGGTAGTGTACACGTTGAGCCGCAGACAATCTTCTGATACGGATCTTCCCCTAGGCTGCGGGCAGGCAGGTCCTTCCTCCGTCGCATCAAAAACATCCTTCCAAGCTTGCACCGGTACCGCTTGCTACAAAGGCGGAGAGTAAGGAATACAAAACAGGAAAACGCGAATTGACATCCGCGTTTAATCAACAATATGTCGATAAAACGTCGCAAGAGTTTTTGTTTCTTCTTCTTCTTCTCACTGCAAAGCGCGCTCGTCAGTTGCGTAAGTCATTAATTAAGAAGTGACGATGTGGACTTATCGCGGGCCAAAGGTCTTTTGACCCGAATGGCAATTGACGCGCCTTTATTGCGGCGATGACTGCAGTGATGGACCGACCATCTATGTGAAACATTGTAATTCGACTGAGTCGATTGCTTGGGCGCGAACGAAATAAGAAGTGTCGAAGATAACTACTTCGACTGCAGAATGGCGCTCACCGAGCAAGGCCATCAACGATCGTTCACTGATCTTTATCAAGACGATGCTGGACCCGTTTTTAAGTGCTTACCTTTTTTACCGACGGAAGTAGGCGATTTCTTAGTTTAAATTTAGAATGGTTAATATGCTACGCATAGCTTCAAATTGTGCAGAGCTATAATATTGACATAAATGCCTGGGCGTGTAGTCGAATTTTGATTACCGATGTGTTATAATCGGTTTTCGTTATTTCTTGGATGTTTTCAACCGAAATTCGAGTGCGCACAGAAGCGTTTATGGCTAGTATTACAGTCCTATAAAATTAAAAGTCGATTCTACGAAATCGCCTCGTTCCGTCGGTAAAACAGGAAGGTCCAGCAGCCCTCTCTTGTATTCCCCGTTTTCCATCTTGGCTTCTACACTCACCTTGAAGCGTCGCTGTCCGGTCGGTGGTTCGGCGTATCTCAAACCCCGGAAGGAATAAATCCTTTTGCCGAGCCGCGATGTCATCAACGAACCGCGAACTCTTCCCGAACCACTTGTCAACTCTACAGTCTCAGTTTTGTTATCTTCCCGAGCAGAAACGATCGCTGCGATGGCGAGACACGCCAACAATGCAAGGTACTTCATTATCCTCGTATTATCCTTATTTATTTATCTATTTAATAAAAACGGACTAAGTTCAACTACAAGTTGATGGGAAATCCGATTAATCGTAATAATAGTCTGCGAGTGACCAATAAATAACTTGCACAGAGCGCAATTATTGCTGAAACATTACGATTAAACGACCAACGTTCGGCGACGATTCATTAAAGATTCCGACGCTCGTAGCGCGAGTTTAAAACATCGGACGACGCGATATGCGCACTGTGTGGTAAGCCGACAACTGTGGTGGTCGCGAGACGGGTTGCGTCATTTATAGTTCGCTCTGTATTGTAATGGGACGACCTGGGCTTCCCCGTTATCGACAGCAAGTAGGAGAGAGGAAGATGGGCGACCTCACCCTGCACCCTCGGGTCATTCCCATCACCTTCGAATTTGACGCCCTCTATCAAATGTTGGCTTAGAAGAGGCAAAAATGTCCACTAAAGTAAATACCCAGTTTATGACATATATGTGACCACGAATACGCTCAACGTATTCGTGGTCACATTAGCCGGCGCGATTGTTTCCTGTGGCCAATCCGGATCCCCTTCAGTGTGGTGCTGAAGGCCCGGATAAATTATATAAATAATTTCTTTGCCTTGCTTTGCCTTGCTTTATTTGCCACCATGTTTGAAGGAAACGGATAAATGTTTACTGACATCATTATAAAATTATTATTCAATGCGCGCCGGATTTTGGGAGCGGCTGAAGAGGGAAGAGACGTTCCCACTCGTTCATTTCGTCGCCGTAAAGATTCGTCTTCATTGTGAGCTCGTCACTGATCTCCAGATACTTTTTGTTTTCCACGGTGAACGGAGTCCACGTGACGTTAACGAACTTGTCATTGTCAGAGGGAATGGGTCGACCCGTCTTTGCAAAGTTTGCCCACATCGAGGTCATCCGTTCGACCGTTGGAATTTCCGGGGCATCTCTCTCGAAGTATGGAAAACGACTTATGCGAAATAGATATAGCATATCATCGTGATGAACGACACCTGTGTGAATCGCATAGGACAAAAAAGCGTATTAATTTATAATAATAAATATTTTTTTTTTTGCAAGTCCGTGAGCAAACACGGCTTATTTCTATTTCTGTTGAAGATAATTTGCAATAACTCGACAGCAACATCCGCCCATACTCACCGAATGGTTTTTTCGTATCGCTCCAAGTTGTGTGACTGTAACGACCCTGGTATGCAAACTTGTAATAATAAACCGACGACTTTGATGCTCGGGCCATGAGATCGACGAAACGGTGAACCGGAAATCTGACAACTCCATCGGCGTAAAGCTATTGTAACATATATTAAATGCGTCAATTAATTTATTTTTGGTTTATCGACCAAATGGACTAAAAATAAACCATAATAAAAAGTCGTGACAGTTTGACCGAAATGCTGGTCATTATTACACTCTCTCTAATCAAAAATTCTTTTATTAAATAAGAAATTGGAAAAGAAACCAGGCTTTAAGATTTTTTCAACATACTTGAGAAAGACCCTCAATGTTGTTCAGTCCAATCGGTTTCCCTTTCAAATAGAACCGTCTCAGAGCTTCACTGATATCTCTTGATCGTTTTGTGTTTCGTTCGTAAAGGAAGCTAATGGGAGCGATCTTATCCCAATTCTCATTGAGATCTTCGAAAACTGACGTATTGCCTTTTCGCGCAGCTTCGACCATAGCTGAAAATCAAGAAAATTTTAATCTCATCTGATTCTGATCATACGGGCAATACATTTTTTTTTAATTTAAAAAATGTAAAAATTTTAAAACCGAAACGAAGACTTACGGATCACCATACCACCGAATTCGTCTTTCGTGAACGTCATGGAATTTTCCTTGCCTGATCAAATCGACCGGTTGGGCGGTCAGGAATCTCTCCACACCGGGAACTTCCGGTTCGACCACGGGTAGCCATTTGACGATCGGATCGCCGTGCCATTCCTAAAAATAATAAATAAAAATACACGGAAAAATGAAGCATCGCTTCGCATCGATTCATGCGTACCGCGAATCCGGGAAGCGAATTGGCGATTTCATCCGCGGTCTTCGTGTTGAGACAGTCCAAAATTCTGTCGGTCGTGTCGGTTGGACAGCCTACAAGCTCGGCTTGTTTGATAGCGAGATTTCGCTGATCATGGGGAAGAGGCTCCTTAAGAGTAGCGGATCCGCTCATCGCGATAGCACGGTGAAACAGCCCTTTGGTCATCGGTGACAAAAGATGAAGGGTTACGCTCCGACTGCCTGCACTGTAACCGGATATCGTAACGCAGTTCGGATCACCACCGAAGGCCGCGATGTTCTTCTGTACCCATCGCAGCGACTCAACTTGGTCCTTGAGACCCAAATTTCCAGGAGCAAGC
>JAPYZC010003181.1:0-14100 GCA_030522665.1 Ichneumoninae sp. A BG-2022a | reverse complement strand
TCGAGCTGAAATTTGGCATGGGAATGGACTAACACGGTATAATGATTCGTATTAAATTTGGTAAAAATTGATCCAATCGTTTAAATTTTCTGGGATTTTCAAAATTTTCTATTTTTCTGAAATGAAACTTTTCAAAATCCCACAATCCCAATCGCTCTGAATTTTTTAATTAAACACCACGCAAAGAGTAAAATAAAATAGTATCGTAATCAGCATTGAGGAATCGAATAAAAATTGCCTTACAACGACGCAATCTGCAAATTTCAGTGTGCGATATCCTATAATAAATTCTGGGGTCAATTTTGATGGTTTTACTTTTATGAAATGTAGACATTTTCTATGTTCCGAAAAAGGTGAAAAGTAATTTGCACATGATTTTTCTATACTTTTTGTTGTGAAAATTGTATTTTAATTATAGCTTCCGGTATGAGGAAGCCAAAATGGAACAACGGAATTTATCATAGAGGAAGTTATGTACGGAAAGGTAAAACATGAGAAAGTAATTGTGCAAATCACTTTGCACGCTTTTGTTTATCGTTGTTATATATATTACAGTTTTTAAAAATGTCATTTTAAAAGTGACAAACGAGTTTGTCACTCATTTAACAAAATTATTTTTACGAAATTTCGCATTCCGATTTTACGAAATTATTTTTTAATGTGTACGGAGCAACAAACTCACTTGTCAAATAACGCATACGAGATCAACCTATCTCGGTAAAGGCAAAGTATTAAACCCGTAAATTTGGCACTTTTCTATAAACAATGAATGCACAAATTTATAATAGCAATATAAATCATTTGCTATAATGTAAAAAGCCGGTACTTCATCAAATTCTCCGAAAAAATAGTACTAGGATATCGTGAACTTTCGAAAACATGTCAATGTTTTCTGAGAAGTACGACCATAGCCAACTATAATAAAAACTGACAATTCACGTGCCTGGGTTTTTCTTCTCATTGGGCATTAAGCGATGACGAAGAACTCGGTAGCGGCGTGACGTATGCGCTATCGGCTGCGGCTATAAGTTGGGGATTGCCGGCGTAAATTTCGATATGACACCGCTAATTTTTATCCTATTTTTTCATAATTATCAATTTTTTACGTAAGTGCACACTTTAGCTAACATATATAGGATCACAAACATAGATTGAGTTACGAGGAATCAGTATATCAAAATCGGTTGTGTCCTGTTTAGCCGTTTCGACAAACACTTGCGCCTTCGAAAACTCTGTAAACCACGACATCACAGTAAAACGCCGTTTTTACGATGCGTTACTATCTGATTCGTTAACTCCACTCAGCTTTTCATCTGATATTTTTTTGAATTGTTTAACATTTTTATTTCTTATTTCAATTTACATATAGCAAACTCCGAAACTAATTCGTATTGGCTGCCACGCTCGCAGGAGACCGTTCTTTTATTATTATAATTACTTGTACATACATTTTTATAATCGAGAAAAATATTTGGGTATTCACGTAAGTAACGGAAGACCGTCTGGCTATTTGAAAAATGAGTGTAGTTAGCACAGGCTCTACGATATATATATATATATATTTTTTTTTTTCTTTTCGTTAACAAAAATGTTCAGTTCTTCTGTTTCTCCGTAAAGAATTTTTGGTTAGGAATGTGGGTATAATACATCCTTAATACAAGGAACCAGCGGGAAAGCATAATGTTTCAATTTCAATTGACGCCTTTTTTAGGTCTAAAAAGAATCGGATCGCATCGAAATTCGTAAAAGAAAACACGACAGCAAAATGAATATATATCCGTCGAAATTATTTGAAGTGTAAAACTTTTCCTCATGAATAAAGCTTTGCTGTCGTAGAATTTGTCAATATATTCGTCTTAAAACCAACAATTAAGGTAACTATCCTGATAGCCACGCGCCACGAAACGGACGCAGTTGGAGCAATATTTGCGACATGTGCAGCACATGGCGCAAATATTGTATCCGTTTCGTGGCGCGAGTCTATCAAGGTAATCACAAAGCGAAGCTAACTCTATGAGGAAATCAAAACCTGCAGAAGTTGCTTTCTCATAGAAGAGGATTTATGAGTAAAATAATATAATGAGGAAGCCACTGTGCAAATGCAATTTCCAGGCTTTTATAGTAAGCTCGAAGTGTAAATCTGTTAATATTACCTTGACAAATCACTCGAGCTTACCTGCATAAGATGCCGCGGTTGTACTCTTGTTGACAGCTTCACTGACAGATGCATCCATGTCGAATAACTCTCTTCTGGTAACAGTTAGCTACAGGTTACAATAACGTAAATAAAGTTTCAACGAACGTCAACGAAATCAAGCCGGAAAGCGAAGCGCATTCAAGACTTTTTGTTCATTTTTAGTAGAGGTAACAAGTACAAAACTTGTAGCTATGTGTACACTGTTGTGACACAGGACGGTGGCCGAATAAAAACGTAAGCACAACAGAAGTTTCGTTGAATTAATGTTTTTTGTTGTTGTAATACTTTCACTTCCAGCACGAAGGAAAGTCACCGCGATTTGACTGCATCGATTATTTACACTTTATCAGTAACAGAATTTCACGTCGTATATGCACTCGATAATGTATTCATTATCGAATATGTATTCGATAATGAATTCGATGTATTCGGTAATGAAAGAGATCTTTCAGATTCTCAGAAATAATATAGTACAATGCTCGGAGAAGAGAAAACCTCGAGAGTCGGCCACGCGAGTCGAGCGGTTCGAGATCTTGGAGTAAACTGTCTGTCGGTATCGGTTGGCCACATGCCTCGGTTCTCTCGGCATTGCTTAGGCGACGAGAGTCTAGTGCAGTACGAGCCGCAGCATGGCACCGAGCCGGAGTTGGGAGAAACCCAAAGTGTGACTGCGATGGATAGACGGAACTAGCGAGCGAGAGAGGGAGAGGGCACAAACGAACTCGTGGAGGTCTATGATACAATATGCCGCGATTCTATGGAGCTCCATTCACTACGCAGGTAACTGGTACGTAGTGAAACGGACACACTGTTTTTGTACAGTCCGATCAAAAAAGCGCAGATGCTTTCGAACACCCGCAGCCGAGCCTCTCTCCCTCACCCCAGACTTCCCAGATCAACTCGGCACTGCCATCATATACCTGTAAGGGTCGGGAAACGGGTTCTAATAACCGAGTGAACCAAGTCTACATTTTAGGTATTTTACTATTTCGAAAATGTATACGAAAATACTTCAGCCGTTTGCAATCTTTCGGCCACAATATTATTTGGAAGAGAATTAATGAACATAAAATTTATACATTTATTCGTATAAGTTGTTTCCTTAGCGGACAATGACACGTTCTATATAAGAAAGTATGCTGATCAATGCTGGTTTGCTTATAAAAGTAAAGCTTTGTCAGCTATAGAAAAGAACGAGTAAGCAATGTGACAATTTCACTCGCAGGCTTTGTTGCTGGTTTTTTTCTTTTTTTTTTTTTTGAACACCAAAATCACGTTTGCAAATACGTAGCAACTTTGTACAGAACCCTGGTTTATCGACATTTGTAAACTTATTGTTGAAATATCGACACTAAAAAGGCTCTAAATGAAATTTATTTCAAGTGTTAGACAATTCACTAGACTCATCGTTCCTGAAAAATGCATTAAAGTTCGTGAAGATCAAATAAGAAAATTAATAATACTCCTGTTCGTTCTAACTGATGTTTATATTTAAACTTCTCTATCAATACACTTTCAAAGGTTTTATAGTATAATTTCGTTTAAACATTGTGGTTTGTAACTAGTTAATGATTTGTTAAGAACATGTTTTCTTAAAATACGTTCATAACGCAATATGCGCGTTTGGGAATCTGGGAAATATACGGGCATATCAGGTCAAACCGAAAGAGTTGTGACCCCCGGATTAAAAAAATTTCTTCATTTTTCTTCCTGAGAGGAGGTAATGTTTGCAAAAAAAAAATTTCGAAATTATAGTGTTAGAGCATTTATATCTCAAACGACGAGAACTATGATTTTTACCTGACGTCTGAACGCATGCATTTGTGCGTGCCAGATTGTTTCGTCTACAACGACTATTACCCGAAAACGATTTGAGATAGGCAGTTGAAATTTGGTACACTAGTAAGTGGTCAGGTCTATTCATTCAGTGCACTTTTATGAAGATTGAGGCCGAATTGGAAATTATACTGGATTTTGATAAAAAACAAAAATTTCTGTGGTAGCTCTAAATTGCGCTAGTTTTGAGCTGTCATTCTAAAACTGCGCGCGAATATAATATTTGGATCAAAGACCTTCGGTATAGAATGTGGTTAAAATCTATCAAAGTGGTCAGATTTCATGGGATTTTGAATTTATTAAAAATTTACTAAAAACGGCCCAACTCGCGTAAACCTGAAGGTTACGATTTTTATCTGGATACGGGAATAGACTAACACTGTACAATGTTTCGTATTAAATTTGTCGAAAATTGATCTACCTTTTACATTTTATACGAATTTGAAAATGTTAATTTTTCGAACGATTTATATTTTACGCATGACACGAGTTTCTGAATCAAATATCACGCTAAGAGTAAAATGAGTTAGTCTTATTATCAGCGATTAAGAATAGATTAAAAATGGCCTGAAAACTCCGAAATTCGTAAACTTCAGTTTGCGATTTCCTACAATAAAGTTTGTGGTAAATATTGACGGTTTCAATTTTATGAGCTGTATAAATTTTGTTATGTTAAAAATTTCATTTATTACAATTCTGCGCATAGGTTCCGATGTGAGGAAACCGAAATTGATCAACGAACTTCCTCATAGAGAAAGCTATGTGCAGAATTGTAACAAATGAGGAAGCCATGTGCAAATGATTTTGCACCTTTTAGGATGTGTAGTGCGGTATAACGAAATACTTTGCGCCTATTTTCTGATTTGTCCAAAGTTAGCATCGTCACAATCACGAAAAATCAATGGGCTTTTTTTGTAATTATTACAGTATAATCTTGGCGAAAAAAATTATTGACTTTTATCCGAAGATCTGCGTTAAACTAGAACTTTTACTGAAAAAAGTTGAAAAATGTTCCTTAGTACTCAGGGCAAAAATATTAAGTGCCTTATTTTCAGGTGATCCAAAAGAAAAAAATCCTAAGATACATAATCTAGTGCTCCTATCCGAATCCGTCCATTAAAATTGTGTTCAATATGGTAATCCTTATACGTGCGTTTATTTTATCTCGCGGAAGGGTTTTTTCTATAATGGTATTTATTTTTAAACTCTATTGAAGAAAATGTAGCTTAGTAATCATCTCGTCGTCAGATGGTATACACTTCTGCGGTCTTTAAGGATTACAAAGTCATCAAGAAAAATATGCTGATTTTTTTTACGCATTGATATAAACCGGTCTAGGTGTAACTGCAAGATTTAAATGTGTTCGTCTTCACTGTTTTCGAGAAATATATTTTTTTCATTTGCACCATTTAGCATTGATTCTTATGGCAGGTTGAAAATAAGCTATGCATTTTAATTTTTCTAGGGTAATTCATGTGAAAACGTTGCAAATAAGTTATTGAAAACTGTAAAAAATATTGTCAGGAAGCTCTATATAAAAATGTAGACACTTGTTATTCACCGTTAGTTAACAATAAGCAATAACATGGAACTGTACAGCTTTATCTCGGCATGCTTGGCACGTACGAGTGACAGGCCGCATGGCGGACCTCTCACTCACATACGACCTGCCCAGCACCTTGCGCGCCACCGATCCTATCCCCTACGAGCGTCGCGCTGGATCCTCTTTGATGCAAGTTTTCGCATAAAATATTAAGCTGAGAGAAAATCAGTGGAAGATTTGTAAGTAGCCAATAAGTAGCGAAAAAGTATTTCATACATAGCATTCAAAAAATAAATACGGACAAACTTGTATAGCCAATATTGCGAAAATTAGAATTGTTTTGCAATTGCAAATAGCCATATCTTTCCTTCCTGACGGAATCGTGGAAAAAATTCAGTTGCCCGCCTGTTCTGTGGAATCTAATTTCGCGAATAAGAGAAAACTAATTTTTCATAAAATTAAAAAAATTCCGAACAGTTAAATACACCATGGTTTTATACCATTTGACCCACTAAAATTTATACCAACCACAAAAGAAGCCGTTCAAGAGAAAAACATAATTTACGAATAAACTAATGTATAAAACGAAAATTTACTTAAAAGATTCATATATGAGATCTACACCATTTATCATTGGGTAGTGAGGAGATATTTGGTCACTTGGACATTTGGAGTGCATGTACTCTTAATTATAAGATACTACCGATTTTTGTTGATTTTACTTCCGCGTAGATGAAACTTCATTTTTGAAAAAATGTATGTATCAGTTCTCATATAGTATGTGTGGTCAGTAGTCGATGTTTTTGCAACATTTCTTAAGCAATTTCAAACTTCTTTAAAAATGTCTGTTAATACGGTAGCTCTTACAATTTTTTAGGTATCTGGTTAACAACTTGTACACAGATAATAATTATCATGCAAACATTACTATTCGATTAGGGAACCATCGATAGAATAAAATTTTTATATAATTTCAAATTTAAGTCCATGAAAAATTAGTAATTCACTTTAAACGCCAGTTTCCATATTAAATATTCATTTGTCTATAAAATAAATTGTATACTCGTGATCGGCTTAAAAAAAATATAGTTGACACAGTTTCAGAACGACGACTAACATAAAAAGGTTATATGGATTTTGTAGCTTCTATTAGGAAAATTCAAGATTTTGTGCATTATCAAATCGGGACATTTGCGCTTCCTGATGGTAATCGCGAAAACCTCTGGTGCCTTTCATGTTTACGGTAAAAAATAGACAAGATTATATATATGACGGTATTGAAAAAACTAGATAAAGAGAATTAAATTTTTTCATTACTTTTGAAAGTTGAAGGAATGTTCCTCTACTTATTTTCAAGTATTTTTTCGCGCCTTAAATAATATATAATAAAAATAAATAAACGAGATCGGTGAAAATTACAATTTTCGTGTCACTTCTTCATAAATTTCCTTCATTCGCAAATCTTCTTGTATAAGGAAGCCACAAATACAGAAGGTTCTCATAAAAAAAGCTTTGCGAATAAAGGTAAATTATATGCACCTGCACAATCTGAATGCTCATGTTCAATGTTTCAATGTTAGCAGAACATACATATGTTCCGCTACGAGCGAAGAGGTTAATAAAACGTTTTTGTTGGTTAAATAAAACATCCTGATAATTTCTTTTACATCACATTTTAACGGAACCTCCAATTGAAAGGGTGATTATCATTAATGAATATCTCCGGTACTCTTGAGTATTTGCAGTGGTACTTCAACTTGTACGACGCGACCATAGGAGGGGCCTAACGATTGAAGTAACAATCACTGTCGTTTCTCCTTTTGGCCGCAAGTAGTCACTTAAATAATTGATTTGCTCTCTCAATAGCTTCATATCAAGCTAAAATAAACTGACCACCACGCCACTCTACAATCAATTTCCAGCCCGGGGACACTCTTGAAAACGGTGCGTTACTATGCCATGTTGACTACGGTAGACATTACGAACATACCTGATTGCCTTTTCCCTCTCATTATCTTCTTAGCACACTTTCTTGATTATCTTCGAGCACGATTAAGCCCGATTCGGATTGTTGCATGATGATAATATTCATCTCCGTCAGTATTCAGCTTTGACAGTGAAGATGAAACTATATACTTGTTTTAGAATACTTGCAACATTTTAGGTTGTAATGTAATTTTCAAAACAAAAGATATGAAACCAATTGTGAACGATTGTCGAAATATGCAGCAGTGAGTATTCTTTTTTCATACCGAACGAAATGGACAGAAAATGTTCCACAGACGTTCAGCAACAGGAAAAATTAACTTCAATAGTTCAATAGTTGGCGTTCACGTCTCGTCACTTTTTGTATTACAATTATTGTGAATTGCGGTGCAGAGATTCCTGGGGCACAGCTCGATATACAGCTGGCTTAAAATACAGTGTCTAACTATTTTTATGAAATGCTATGACAGCAATAAAGACTACAAGTATGTGTCTTTAATGTAGCTGAAGGTCCGGTCTACGCTATTTTGCCTGATTAAATCCGGGTGTAACTAATTATGAGCATGGTTATAGACAAAACCCGATTTCTCACTGTGTGGTAATATTATTTTGTCACACTTTTTCAGTAGATCTTTGACAAAATCTATGTTTCACTCAATAAACATTTGTTAGAACTAATAATTTATTCTTATCTCTTTCGAGTGCGCACATAAGATAATGGTAGCACCGATGTACGTTAGCGTTAATTTTTTATGACTATCTGGGTGTGTCAGAACCAAACAAACTTATATCAGAAATGTATACAATTTTGTTTATATGTTTCGATAATTTTTTGCCATTTTTCATTATTTACTTTATGTAACTCATGCATGAAAAGCGCACTTTCCGTGCCTGCCGAAAGTGGCGTAAGTGACGCTTTGCCGCCATGAGTTTAGTAAATTCCCAGCGCATGAGTAGATCGGCTCCTTTGCGTGTGATTTCTGCACTGATAAAAAAGTACAGTTGAATCAAATAAGATTCGGGCAGGGACGTACAAATAAATATTTTGTTGTAAGAACGAAATATTTTAATGACTCAAAAATATTTTGGTGAAATCACCCAACAAATTATTGAACTAACAAATTTTTTAGCTATACCAACGAAATATTTAGTTGAACGAATCCCTGCTCGAATCTTAGTTGATTCAACCGTATTTTTTTATCAGTGTGGAATTTATTGTACGTTGGCTGTACAACGCCACAATCAGCGAAACAGGTACATTTTATGTACCTGTTTCGGTACATAAAATATTTTACGATACTAGTGCGGTGTAGTTTACATCATACGCGGACTATGACGTAAACAGAGAGCACTCGCCTTCGGCTCGTGCTCCTGTGGTACTCGCGCAGCAAATGCGGCTCCGCAGCGTGCGCATAAAGTTCGCTTTACCGCGATTGTATCGCAAAGTACTAGTCTCTCATTTAAAGTAAACTACGAGAAACGATAAATGAATGAATTTGAAATTCAATGCCAAAACCACTAGTTATATATGGAAGATCCGGCAAATTCCATTGCGATGCAAAGAGTCGATGGACAGTTATTGTGTTTTTAGGTAGGGCCAAACAGACAGGCCCTAATACAGACAGACAAATAGCTTTTTTTGTATTGTGAGAATCGAATTTTTGTTGGCGTACAGTACTTACATTCCTTACATACCACGTATGGAATGAGAAAGTAAAAATGCTTGGTGCGTCCTTGGTATAAAAATAAGCTGCGTTTATTGCATCAATAGCAAGCATGCACCAAGTATTTTTTATTTATTTTGTTTTAAATTATATAGATGGTCCAATTCCATAAGGGCATATGGGTTCTATATAACCTGTGCATAGCATGATCGCCCTTTTCGTTTGCCCTTCGAAAATGGTTTAAGTTTTCAAGTATCGCCGACCGAAAGATTTCACTTCCATTATATGCAAAAATATCGTTTTTAAGAAAATTTCCGCGAGCCATAAGACCCGCTGCCAAAATAATAATTCGCGCGAACGGATATAGATATTTTATCGATCGGATTTTTCGCGGATATTTTGGGGCGGATTTCAACTACACAAGTTTCGTAAAAATGATTTGGTTAACCAAGCGAGAAACTTGTTCGTTCAGTTTTTAAAATACAAACCTGTCCTTTTATTTCCGGTGTCATTGGCAATTTTAGTTTCTATTTTCGTTTGTAAACCACGAGCCGGATGGTACGATCGAAAAATTAGCAAATAAAAAAATTGTGGACGTTTGTAGACAATAAGTTGTTGTAAAAAGTACAACCTTTTATTTACTGTGTACGCTGACATTAATTGAATTTCCTTGCATAGATATTTTGACTACAGATATTTTACAATGCAGATATTATGTGGCACGGATATTTCGGTGCGCACATTTCGTCGCGGATATTGTGCCGCCCGATATTTTTCGTGCAATCCCTTCAACGCGACAATGGTCGGGGCGAAATCTTTTTATATTACAGACAGATATTAACATTTTAGTACGATGTACAACTTCGCGTCAGATAATACTTTTTTCCCGACTTCCCTAAAATAACCACATTTCTTGCGTGCAACATGGGCGGAAAATGGCCTATTATTGACCGATGATCATTATTAACCTGTGCGCATGCGCAGTAATATTTCATTACTCCCTAGGTAGTAATAGGGCTCGTTACTCCCTCTGTAAGCTCTATTACTCCCGGGGCAAAAATGGTCATTGGCGAATATGACGATTTTGCGACGCAAGACATGTGGTTATTTTAACGAAGTCGGAAAAAAATATCGTATGGCACAAGGGAAGAAGTGCCTTTTCACCTCGTATGAATTTCTGCCCTCGCTTCGCTCGGGCATCAAACTTCACACTCGGTGAAAAGACGCAGTGTCCTCCCTTGTGGCATAATATACTATTTCATGCGCGGATGGTCGGTGAATATGATTTTGCAAGCATGGATTTTTCAGACAACCCTTGTTTGCAAAATCGGTTCCACGACAAAATAAGAGTTACAGAGGGTCAATAATAGGGTCAAGGGTCAATAATCGAGATGTGAAGTTGGCTAACAATGAGACCGTGAAGTTAGCCAATAGTAGAGGGTGTGAAGTTGGTCAATACTACCGAACAGCCCTCCGCCCCCTTCCCCTACTTGAAATATTCCATTATAAGGGTGGGAGGTCTAACATATTCTGAGACCCCTTATGGGGGTACTTTTGACTGCCAAAAGGCAATAGATGGGTGTTATGTATTTCACGGCATTGACTGTGTCTATTTTTCTTGGTATCAAGAGACGAAGTAGCGTCGATTTAAAAAAATGATGTTTTATAAGCGAGTTTTATAAACGAGCGCTACCAAGTAGTTATGCTTCAATAAGTGGAAAATAATTTTTTGCACTACATTATCTCAGAAACAAAGCATCGGATCGAGATACTCATAATTTGTTTACTATGAAATGCCTCCCCAAGCTTTCCAACGCGTCTAGTTACGATTAAAACTGTTCGGTGGATTCCGAGATATGATGATCGTGACCCGTCAAAGGTCCAAATTACGATAAAAATATGTGAATGAAGTTCACGTTTTTCCACAATCTTTGCCCTCGATTATTTCGGAAACGAAGCATCGGGTCGGAATTTCAACAATACTTCTACAATATAATTAAAATCCAAGCATTCGATCAAAACTGTTCGGCGAAAGTTCGGCGGTTCGATGTGATGTGAGGTGAGCCTTCGCTTCTATTATTTTAAAAATAAATTCTCAAATATGAACCGAATCATACCAAACTTGGTCAATATTGCTTTTTAAGTTACGGAACAATATTGTCGGTAAAAAATGGTTACTAAATATTGATTAAACAATGTTTAAACAATAGATTCCAAATATAAAGCGATTGACACCAAACTTCGTCAATATTATTTTTTTAAATAACGGAACAATATTGTCGATAAAAAGCGGTTACTAAATATAGTTTGAACAATTATTTACCAAATATGAACCGATTGACACCAAATTTGGTTAATATTGTTATTTACGTAAAGGAACAATGAATTTCAAAAATAGGTGAAATCAATACCAAAAAACTTTTTTTCCAGAAAAGTAAAAATGATACGCCAAGTACTTACAGTTTGTAGTCTGTACTAGAAAAGTTGATTTGAAAAAATCTTCGAAAAGGTAAAAACATTGCTTTTTCAAAAAAATGTTCAGAAAAATAATCGCTTAAAATAAAAATCGGAAAAATGTTAAATCATATGAGCCAAGTAGGGCATACAGATGTTATATATAGTAAGTATAAAGTATAGTGTTTTTTCTGGTTTTGTTCCTATTGAATGCGAATTCATAGAGAATTGTTTATTGCCGGCAATAGGGAAACGACCAATATTGAATGCCAAGATTTAACGTCATCAATCGTAATCCATAGATAATTCGTCCGGTAGATACAATTTTTCCTACATTATTTTCTAAGTCAAACATAATCGAAAACTTTACTATTTTACGCTGTACAGAATCACATGTTTATCTTTACAATTCCCGTTTTTTTAGTTATTTCTAGTTACATTCGTAACTTAACTTTTAAGAATCTTCTCTATAAGTTACTACCATACACTGGCTTTCACCTGCGAGTTTATTACTCCTAATGACACTCGCTTCTCTGTTTGTACGATTAACCATTGTTATTGGATGTCTAAGATCTTCGCTTCTTATCATGTCATTTTTAAGTTATTAAACTCTTCTACGATTTCCCAGTGTTGTCTTATGGCTAGAATTTTCGACTAAATGTTTTAATTTTAGTTTTAATTTTCCGTAGCTAGCTCTCGTAGAGCTGGAAAAGTGTTCCTTGCGTCTGTTGCCTTTATGCCCACAGGGTTTTTTCATTTTAACATTTTTTCCCCTGTCACCTTTCCCTACTACAATACCCAGTGAACATGTTTTATTGCGGCAATATAACATGGAAGTTACATGTAAATGGGACTAATATGTAATGTTTCAATTGTTATATGCAGTCAATGTAACTGTTATATATCGGTGTAACGTTATAGTTATGTATAAAAATTGTGTAACCGTTACATAACATACTTGTAACAATGTGAGAGTAACTTTCGTGATAATCAGGTAATATTAATGGCGTATAACGTAATTACATTACAATAATGTAATTCGACTCTGTAACGTTCAAATAACATTATAACAATGTTTATAACCGTTTCTAATCTGCAGGCAATGTTAATGTTATAAAGTATGGTAGCGTTATGGTTACAAAACCGGGCTTCATAACAGGTACATAACATGCTTATAACGATGTTATAACAAGCAAATAATTACTGGCTTCCTTATTACGGTTAAACAGCTTACCGACTAATATTTAATGATAAAAATTAAAGTTTATACATCAGTCAGGATTCGTAGGTAATCCGTCTGAATGGTGTATACAATTTTCCAAAATTATTTTTTCAAGTATAAAGTAGCCGAATAGTTATGGTCACCGTCTACAAGTCCGAGGGTCCTAGGTTCGTATCCCGCCGATGGCACATGAATTAATAACGTTTTTTCTGAGATGTATTTGTTCCGATCGATAGAGTAATTTCGTTTGTCACTAATAAAGATGCTTATCCAAGGATAGAATTAGCGATAATATGTTTTTTGAAATAAAAATGGCACGTTACATTGTTACCTAACAACGATATAACACGGTAATATAACTTGTAACATTCTTGTAATATTATCTGCTGTTTCCAGTTACATTGGTGTTACATTGCTGCTAGATTACTGAGTTTACTGGGTACCCTCCACGGAATACGATGCTTCCTGTCAAAGGCTTTTTATGCACACACTTCACAAGAACGGAAAGCAGAATTTTACTTTGCTTTAATTGATTACAAATTTGTCGATTCATCCAAACATTTTTATATCAGCCAAATAACACCTTTGAACGCATGTCACCGTGTCTCGGTTAATTCAACCACGTATTTTTTCAGTGTATTACGCTCTTCTAAGAACTTTTTATTTCAAGAGGCGTCTTCCGGCTGTAATGAAAACGATGGACAAGCCGATGGATGGATAAAACCATGGATTGTTATAATCATAAATTAACATTATGAATCATTACGACATAATGTATTATTTTATTCTTTTTTAGATGACGGTTTTCAAAGTACGTTGTATCATTACTAAATTCGTATGTCGGCCGTGCAAACCTTGATGTTTCGCTAATCATTATTTTGCACGTGTTACGTACACGGAGAGAACAATATAGTAAAATCATCTAAAATAGTGTGGGAATAATCTCCAAACGGTATAGCAATCGCGGGACATACCGGAAATCTGCTAGATTTTCCTATACCGTCTGGCACAACCAAATAATCCAACACTACTATTCAGTCGTGTGTTGCTGCCGCCACAGTAGAGGAATCGTTCCCAGACACTTTGGGCTGAGCGGCATTCCGGTTTGGTATTCAATGGGTAACGTATAAGTGTTATACTATACATTGTATAAATATGAACACCATACGTTTCACGGTAAAAGAAAATGGCTTGAAAT
>JAPYZC010003180.1:0-12651 GCA_030522665.1 Ichneumoninae sp. A BG-2022a | reverse complement strand
AATTTTTTGATGAATTTGTTAATAACATTTTGCAATTATTATTATGCAAAATTAATCTTCTCAGTACCTTTAGTATACATGATTTTTATCAGATTTTTATACCATCAAGAAGTACTTACAATGTTCTCTTATTGTTGTCGAACTTATGCGAAGTCAGCGCGCAGCGAGACTCCCTCCTTAAGAATTTATTTACTCGACGGACGCGGCTGATTCCGCACTGGAAAATTTGCCATTTGCTTTCGACAAACTATTTCGCATCTCTTAACATTGCAATTTAGAGTCTTCCAGCCGTTTCATTCTCGGTATCGCGATCCCGGTTTTACGCGATCTGCGCTTTATGTCCTCGAAGCGAAAGAGAGAGCCGGCTGATCTTGGGTCTCGATTTCTCTCGCCAGACATTGTCCCTCCCACCACTTTCCATACATCGCCCGACTGAAACGCGAAGGGCGCATCTCCCGCGCGCGAGCAGTGCAAGATACGCTTTTCGCGTTTTCATCGCGCGATATATCGCGAGACGTAAACTTTTGATACCTCCATAGTTTCAGTCGCTCGCTGCGCGAGTAAAATCGGCGGACAAACGCAGCGAAGTTTTACACACCGACCCTAAAACACTTTAAGTACCAATAGCACGAATATCGATCCCTTCGAAATTTTACGAAGATTCAACCGATTTATTGAAAAATTTTTATCGTGTTGAAATAAAATCGATGAATATCTTATCTCAATTTATTACAATAATCGACACAGATTTTTCTTTTTTCTCGCGTTACACAGTAAAAAAAGTTTGTACTTTTTATAACAACTTATCGTCCACAAACCTCCACAATTTTTTAATTATTAATTTTCCAGTTTTACAACCAAAAGTACAAACTAAAGTTGTAAATGACACGGGAAATAGAAGGACAGTTTTGTATATTCAAATAAGTGACAACCTCGTTTGTCACTTATTTAACAAAATCATTTTAACGAAATTTCTCATTCTGATTTCACGAAATAATTTTTCCGTATTTTTTCCCGCACTAGAGCGGAACGTAAACTTTTCATAGATCTATATTTTTCAGTTTCTAGCAAGTAAAATCGGCAAACAAACGGCGCGAAGTTCCACACACCGGCCCTAAAACATTCCAACTTCCAGTACGAGTAAATATCGATACGTTTGCAATGTTATGAAACACAATCGATTTATTTATTGAAAAAATGTCATCGTGTCGAAACAAACCCAATGAATAGCATGTCTCGATTTATCACACCAATCGATACCGATTTTTGTCTTTTTTTTTTTTCTTCCCGCGCTAGGATAAACTCGTTGTCCGAGCGAGCTAAAAGGTGTCGATAAAAAAAAATTACCAACGGAAAAGTGGCTGCGGGAGGGACACACAGTGTGGAAGGCGAGGGAACGAGCGTCGGCGAGCGCGAGCAGAAGCCAGGCGACGCTTCGAGTATTCCAAAAATAGCTCTCTTTGATGCTGTACCGGTCCAGCGAGCGAACGGGATAGAAACAACAAGAGAGATAGAGCCGGAGACCGGGAGATAAAGAGGATAGAGAGCAGGTGAACTGTACGTACGTCACGCGGGCAGCTCGTTCACGGTAGGTACACGGCTCTTCGCGCAATTACTTGTAATTGGGTTACCTATTATGAATCCTTTGGAGCGTGGGAGAGAGCTCTGCTTTTGCTTCCGCCGTCTCGCTCGCTACTCGACGGAAAAGGTATAAAAAAAAATTTAAAGAAAAAAAAAATGAAGAAAGTTAAAAAAAAGAGGAGGGGAAAAAAGATGCTGGAAGGGTGCGTACACTAGTTACGGGCTGCCGCCGAGGGTCTCTCGGGGTGTCATCGTGTCGTCTCGACGTCGTCGTCGTCGTGAAGGGAATTATGCCGCTACGGATTTATATTCGAGGCGGTGGGCTCCGCTGGGTTTTCCGATGCTACTGGCCGACGTTCTTCGGTGTGTACAGCAGGATGTGCACGTACACGGGGTGTCGAGTCGCATCCCTTTCACCCCGGCACGAGAGGAGGAACGATCGGTGTCGTCGTCTTCGGGGCGCATGCCAGTGACACGGGTAATCCCGTGACATGCAAGAGGCTAGAGTAGCCGTACTATGTGTATATATCCATAATCTGCAGGTACCGGACTGCACGTCACCGGAGGAGGAGCGCGTCTGGCTGTGTGGAGGAGGTATATAAAATATGTCACGTCTCAAACGGATCTTTCTCGGTGGCTTACACCGAATCGTTGTAAAGTCAGCGGGGCGGGAAGATGGGGCAAAATCCTGGCCTCCAGATCCGGGATTATTATTGAATGAGTTTTCGACGCCGACGAAGAATTGCTCGGTCCAACTGGCGCTACATGGTTAAGGAGTCTCTGGGAGACTTTTTTGGGTACAGGAGAACATTTATTGATCGCGTTTGGAAATTAAATTGTTGGGCAAAAAAATTTAAACAAATGTCGAAAGGGAAATACAGAACGTCCGAAGATGTGGCAACAATGATTTCACTGAATGATTGTTCATAACTTTTCTCGAAATCCTGGCTTCGAGATCCGGGATTATTATTGAATGAGTTATCGACGCCGACGAAGAATTGGTTGATCCAACTGGCGCTTGCATGGTTAAGGAGTCTCCGGGAGACTTTTTTGGGGACAGGAGAAAATTTATTGATCACGTTTGGAAATTACATTGTTGGGCAAAAAATTTAAAACAAATGTCGAAAGGGAAATGCAGAACGTCCGAAGATGTGGCAAGAAATATTTCACTGAATGATTGTTCATATCTTTTCTTGGTAACTAAAATGAACGAAATTGGAAATTGAATTGTTGGGCCAGAAATTGAAAACACGCCTCGAAACGGAAGTATGAATCATCCGAAGATGTGGCAAGAGTTGTTTAATGTTTTATCGAGCGATTTGAAAAATACACGCAAAAATTATTTTTAAATATGATGATTGTTCATACCTTCGCCTGGTAACGAAATTCGAAATTGAGCTGTTGGGGCAGAAATTGAAAACACAGCACGAAACCGAAGTGCAAACCATACGACGATGTGGTAGGAATTTCTTGATGTTTTTTTTTCAATCTTTTTCAATCAAAAATACAACAAAAAAAATTATAATTATTCATAGCTTTTGCCGGTAACAAAAATCAACGAAAACCAGAATGGTTCGATGAATCTGAAGATGCTGACCTGGAATTACCCGAGCCGATGATTCCGATCGCGATGGATTACGGTACAATAGCGTTAATGTGTATCGCGATATGATATAGGAAAAATGGTGATGAGAAATTTTCAGCCCGGTCGTGTCATAGGTGGGAGCGGATTTCCGCCCGAACGGTGAAAATCTCAGCTGGGGCGTGAATATATAGCACCCGAGCACTGCGCGCATGAACGAACAGCATCGGTCGCATGTATATCGAGCATGCCGCTGCTTCTGCCGCTGCCGGAGGGAGAATGTATCGTGTATGTGCCCGAGTATCGATACACCTCCATCCCACTCTTCTCTCGATACTCTCGCCCACACCCCGATCAACCGGGAAATGAAACTTTTTCGCCCGGAGATCTGGGAATTATTTACCCCCGCCGAATGGCAAAATAATAAGCCGCCCAGTGGCGAGGAGGAAGCTCCGACTTTTCTCGGGCCATCGGGTTTGATTCTTTTCCAATTTATCGTGTTCACCGCGCGATACACGCTTGACGTTGGACGCTCGTGGCTCGTCCGGCCGTCGGAGTGAAAATCGAAGGGATTTTCCCGTACTCCTTTTTTTCAACCTTTCCATCTCGGTTTCTCGGTGAAATTATTGGAGGAAGCTTTTGTCGAGGAGTCGCCGGGGGTCGGGATACTCGCGGCTGACTGCACCGGGTCGAGGAACACGACGAACCCAGCGGGGCCGATGAACGTCGAAGGGAGAAGGCTGGCGCCGTGGAAGACACAGAAAGAGGAGCAGATTACGCGGACAATAGACGTCACTGTGCGGCGTACTAGCAACGATTTCCCACGATACCGGGGCTGTTCTCGTGCAGCCCCGAACAACGTCGAGGAAACAACGTCGTACCGCATCGCGCACCCCGCTCCGATCTGTAATTTTAGCGACGAGACATCCGAAAGCTCGGATTCGTCGAGACACTTGTTTTGTTCCGATGTATTTTATTCGGTGGGACGGAAAAGAAAAATTTGCGTCGCTCAACCGGTGCGGAATGTTGGCACGCCGTAAATGAAACGACCCGCGGCGCGATCCGTCGTGCGGTTTCGTCCCGATAACGCGCAGAGTTGGAAAAAAGCGTAACTGCTTTACGCGGAAAATTCTTCCCTCGACTCCACGAACGACAGATTTTACTGACGCGACGGAGCTTCTGACGTACGATATCCGATATTCGTCAGTAAAAGTCCGGCGTTTGCAGCCAGCAACCGACGTGACGCAGCTCCGGCGCCGTGAAGCAAACCTGGAAGACCGATTGTTACTAACGGCCAAAAGTACAGCTAAGGTTCAATCAAAATTGAAAAAAAAATTGTACATTAATATACCGGACTTGAAGTTTTTATGCAAAAACTGGTACATTAAATTTAATGGATTATTATGATGGAAAATTAATATACTTTTTCATAAAAATTAAAGTAAATTATTAGAATTAAAGTACTTTCATAGTGAAATTAAAGTAAATTGAGAAAAATAAAGTTTTCCCAATGTTTTTAATACAGAGAATATTAATGGTTCATCACAAATGTACATGAAATTGAATATACCAGTTTTTGCATAAAAACTTCCAGTCCGGTAAATTAAACTACTAACCGCCGGCCTGATACGGTTCCTACTAAACGAAAATAGTAGGTCCGGTCGCTAATAACCACAGCAGCTGACGCGACGTTAAATAAAAGTAATAAAAATAAAAAAGATTGATTTTACGCTCGTTAATCGGTGAGCCTCTGCACCGACGTCAATTAATGTTCTCCCATCTTAATAGACCCCTAGAGTTGTCAGTGCCAGTAAAACAGCCCACACACGCTCAGCGACAGGGAACTATCTCCGAGCGTCCAGAAGTCGCATATCGCTCCGAGACGCAACCCGAGAGCTATGACAGCGTAAATTTTGGTATCCCCGATCTACGCGTAAACTCGAGTTCGGCGAGCCGCGCGTAGCCCGCTTTGGCAAGCTGCTCGCTCATCTGCCAAATTAGCCACGTTAATCCCGACTTCTCCGAGGTGAAATTGCGCTTGACAGTCGGGACAGGCATCCCGCCTATCCTGGCAGTCACTGTTCGAACGGGACGGAGGCAGATATAATATGCGCGGAAAGGGTGAAGGGTAGATCGAGAAATTCCGGTCGAACGCAAATATGCAAGGTTGAGCCGGCCAACGCCGAAACGCCGGCAGCGAAGACTCCTTGGGAAAACTATGCGCCCTGTAGCGTTTGCGAGGATGTAAGAATTTTTTAGCTCTCGCAGCTCTCGACCCCTTCACTCGACCCTCTCTTATAAAACTGCGGAAAAAGCTATTTCTAATACTCATCGCGCTTTTATGGGCATACTATGTATACCATGCGCGTGTACACGCGTACAGCCGCCTTATCGTTGAAGCGCGTGGCAAGAGATGAATGCGATGATTTCCCTCGGGCGCGGCTGACTTTTATCTCGGCTTCCTATCCTCTCAACGCTGATGCGCGCACGATGTTGGTCTTTTTGTTTCCTTCTGGAGGAAGCTACGTTTTTTCTTTTCATTTTTTTCTCTTCATTTCAGATGACGGTATCATCTCTCGATAATGCTGCGAACTGCACCCAGAAAAATAATTTATTTGACGGGCGTCCCGCAAATAAACATTCATTTGGTTTAAATAAATATTTATTTCATTCAAGTAACTATTTACTTAATTTAAAGAGTTATGTATTTATATCAAATAAATATTTTACTTAAACCAAATAAACTGTGGCCGTCAAATAATTCTTTTTTCTGGGTGCGATTGAACAATTTTTGTGTCATGTTGAGATTTTTTTAAAGTCCAAACTGAAGGTAGAAATTTGTACCAAAATGCTTCTGCTCGGGGTCGTCACGTACGCACCCAGAAAAATAACTTATTTGATGGGCGCCCGCAAATAAATATTTATTTAAACCAAATAAATACTTATTTAAACCAAATAAATATTTATTTGCGGGTGCCCTTCAAATAAATTATTTTTCTGGGTGCGTACGTGACGACCCCGAGTTGAAGAATTTTGGTACATTTTTCTACCTTCAGTTTTCCTTCCGGGTATTTCCGGTCCACATAAAGTTTTTTTTTGGTTGATACTTTTTGCTGCCAAGCTTTTATTTTACCGTTACGTCGAACTTTGTTGTATAAGCAAAAAGGTGTAAAAAAAAGCAAAGTCCATTACATTGATCGTAAAAATATCGGCGGCATTGATTCCCGCGACTCTCGCGGTGACGAATATAGAATACAAAGTTTTTCCGATTCTTCAGTTACCAAGACCGTAAAGTGCACTTTCGGCGTACGTGCACGATATAGCATCGTCGCCTGAACTGGTCCTGATACTCTCTAGTTGCTGCTTCTGCGGCTATATCGCTCGATGCATCGGTTTCCGTTTCATCGATCGAATTTCGTGGCTCAGTGTGTGTGTCCGTGTCCTTCCCGTCGTAGCGGCAGTACTCGTCGCGATAAAAAGACTCGGCCCGGGCGCGCCGGCCGTAACTCAATTTGCGCGAAATCCAGAGCTATAAAGGGAACCGGAGAGGGTATCGAGCAAAGTGCGGCGTAGATGCATCCGAGTATCGAGATTTTAGCGGGAGAGAGCGGGAGAGCCAGACGCTATCGACCTCCTTCCTCGAATAGATCGACTGCATTATTCAAAAGTCCGGTACTCAGACTCATCGACGAATATCGACAGATATATTTTTTTCTCTCCGAATCCTCAATTATTATTATTGTTATTATTTAAAAGAATTTGAATTTTAACCCAAATCACATTAATCATTATTTATTTAATTAAAGTAAATTGATTGAAATCGAACAGATTTTTTTTTTTCTCTCCGAATCCTGAATTATTATTATTGTTGTTATTGAAAAGAATTTGAATTTTAACCCAAATCAAATGAATCATTATTTATTCAATTAAAATAAGTGGATTGAAATCGAACAGATTTTTTTTTCTCTTCGAATCGTGAATTATTATTACTGTTATTAATTAAAAGAATTTGAATTTTAACCCAAATCACATTAATCATTAGTTATTTAATTAAAGTAATTTGATTGACATCAAACAGATTTCTTTTTCTCTCCGAATCCTGAATTATTATTATTGTTATTATAGAAAAGAATTGTTATTTGAACCCAAATTAAATGAATAATTATTTATTTAATTAAAATAATATGATTGAAATCGAACAGATATTTTAGCCGTGTATGCCGTGAGCGCCGACTCGTTAATTTTCTTACTGCCTCCGATAGGCCAAATCCGAGTTATCCTGCGAGCAATCACAGCTCGCGTCAATTATATTCCGCGACCGAGGCACGGCAGTCGATGGGTCCGGAAACCACTGCGGGACAACAACCGCAAATACCGAAATCCTCCTAACCGGAGGCGAGCGTCAATTTTCGCTAGGGGAAAATTTGCATCGGGTCGGCAAAGCTCGGATTGTGTCGCCCTCCGCTCCTTCCCCGTTCCCGGGCCTTGAGAGCCCCGGCTTAGCCGTCCGACCCCTGTCTGGCGGGCGGTTCTCCGACGGTTGACCGAACAATTTGCTTCAATTATCCGTCATCTCTGCTCCGAACTGAGAAATCTACGAACAGCGATCGCGCGCCCGGACGTTCGCCTATGCCAAAAATCAGAGCCCTTCAATCGAAGGTAGTCCGGGCGTTTTTTTATTTTCTATTCTCGCGCGATGCAGAGTCCTCCCAGGGGTGCCGTACGGCGAGTCCTGAGGAACGAGGTAGGGGGGCGAGTAAAGGTGAGAGAGGAGAAAATCGGGCCCGAGGGAGTCCCCGAAGTCTTCGGGAGCCTCGCATCCCAGTCCACCCAGCGCAGGACTTCGGTCCTCGGAGAAACCCTCCGAGGGTCCCCCCCCCCTCCCCACCCAGCTGCTTCCTCTTCCGACTCGTCTCGTTTCGGATTCGAGTCATGCCCGTCCCGTGGCTTCATTAATTAATAAACACCCCCGTCGGCGTTCTAAACTAAGCCCAACGTCCCGACTTCCCTACTCTGTCTCTCACTGTCGTCCCCCCCCCCTCCTCCCCCCTCTGGTATTCTCCCTGCGTTTCCTTCATTCGTGCTTCTCACCCTCCCTTCTCTCACGGCACAACTGCCACTTCCTCCAAACCCCTATACGTCCAACCCCCCCTCCCCCCTCCTCCCCCCCCATCTCGTCGCACACAGCCGTCGCTCTATGGTCCGGTATTCGCGGATGATGATAATAATAATCGTCAATAGCGCGAACCGGCGCGATACGCCGACTGAATTCGAAGTGGTGGAACGACCGAGGGAGGATGGATTTAAACGCGAAGAGAGCTTTTCCAAAGCTGCGAATAGAATTTCTCACGCGACGGGAGTCACAATCGATGGCGGGAATATGTTACCTAGAAAAATTCATTTTCAGAAGAAATATAAATCTGGGAAATGTCGGATTTTTTTTCTTTTTTTTTTTTGTGGGTTTGGCGAGGTTGAAGCTGGGAGCCATTCGTGAGGAAGGGAATCTGCGAATGTCGACTACTCGAGGGAGAACCTTAATATCTCAGATGTGAAGCACATTTGCGACTTAAAAAAAAATCGTATCGGGTACCTTTTTTGGGATGTCGACCAGCGGATACGAGTATTGTAAGATATAAAATTATTGGCCAGTAAGTGTTATTAATAATCGAAAACAAATGTAGAGTAGGTCACATTTTTGGAATGTCGACCAGCGGATGCTAGTATTGTAAAATATAAAATTATCGGTAAGTTACTGTTCTTAATCGTCGAGAAAAAATGTTGTGTCGGGATGTCGTCGGCCAGCGAATTGTAGGGGAGAGCGGGGCAAAACAGGATAATGAGACGATACGCAATTTTCCAATAACTTTTGGATGATGGCGATGGGGGCAAGACGGGTTTGAAAATCCGGATGTATCGCTGGGACAAAAAGGGGCATCCAAAAATTATTGTAAGATTGAGTTTTGTTCCGCTGTGCCATTTTGCCCCAGTCTCCCCTATTGTAAGATATTAAATGATTGGCAAGTAATTGTTATTAATAATCGAACAAAATTGTTCCATGCCGAGAACGTTGGGTAATACAGTAGAACCGCGCTTATCCGACTTTCCATTATCCAAGCCTCCGTGTTATCCGAAGCACCAAGCTGTAAGCTCGGATAGAACGGATCAAGCAGTATGCCCGAGTAGTCGGGAAAGCTGCTCGCACACAAAACAACGTACGGAACACTGTGGATACGGACAGACTGTGCCGTATCCACACACAACCGTGATTGGCTGATGCTCGCGTATCGGTGCCCGATCTGGTCCTATCGACTCGTCTGTGTGACGAAAACCGGCAAACGTTGTTTTATGTGCGAGCACCTTAACTGCTACTTTGTTGGACACGCGCCTAAACTTGTACAAGTTTGCTTCATATTGCGAGCTGTAAATCCATCAGTTCCGATTCTAGTGTCAACGGTAGAACATCGTGACATCTCACAAAAGGAAACAAGTCGTAAATTAACTAACAAACTTAATGTTTATATGAAGTGGTATGTTTTTGCTTCCTCATAGAGGAAGCTTTTTTTTTAATGTCACAATAGTATTACAAGTTTAAATTGAGTATGTTATCCGCGTTATCCGACGAACACCCAGAAAAATAATTTATTTGACGACCACCGTTTATTTGGTTTATGTAAAATATTTATTTGATTAAAATACATATTTATTTAACTTAAATAAATATTTTACTTAAACCAAATAAACGGTGGCCGTCAAATTATTTTCCTCCACATTACCTCGGCCAAACGGGTTTCCACTGTACCGGCAAAAACATGTATCACAAACACCCCCATCGCTGTAGCACACAATCGAGAGCAGCGCGGGCGAGAAGTCTCCCGCGAGAGCCGCGTCTTATATTCAAACAATGCGAGAAGATAATACATTCCCTAAACCTTTCTTCTTCCCCGAACGACCAAACCGAGCGAGCTCCTCGGAGCAGCAGGCGCGGTCGGCGAAGGGAATATTAAAAGTTCCGCCTAATCCTAAAAAAAAAAAAAAAAATGTAACCGACCGTGAGGTAAAAGAGGAACTGAGCGTAAGGTTCGAAAAGAAAAAGAAAGAATAAAAAAATAGCCACAAGGAAAGTATTACGAAGAAGTTACCGAACTACCGATATGGCATTCCCACCCCGGTTTCCTTCTTCCACCATACTTTCTTTATCTCATCATTCTCAACCTCGTTTCTCCTTCCCATAGAGCTTATCGTCCGCGCATCTCTGCCCGCGATATTCTGGACCCTTGGACATCGCGCCCCTCGACGGCGCTTCGGGGTGTCGCGCGAGTATTTCACGAGAGGAGCCGCGAGGAGAGCGCGCGGTGCTAAATCGAAATTCCTCTCGTGGATCAAAGCGCTCGCTCCAAAATTCCTTCCCTAATCGACTCGCCGACCACTCCGTTGCCGCGCATCAAAGCCGACAATCCCGAGGAGCGCGCAAGATCCGCACACATTTCCCTCGCAATACGGATCGAACGAACGAGTGAATGGGGAAAAATAAAAATAAGAGGAAGCAGAACCATCCGCGGATAGAGGGGAGAAGCCCCGAGACAGGAGCACAGTATCCGAGGAAAGACAGATACGTGGGATAGGGGGCGAAAGCAAGAGAAAGAGAAAGCCCGGAGTACAAGAGGGTGGTTTGGGGGGCGAGGCGAGGGGGTGGTCTGAAATCGATAAAGCAAGATGGCGGTGGGACACATAGTGCCGCAGAGTACCGCAGCCAAGCGAGCTCTATAACCACGACGAAATTATCAACCCGGGCATCTGACCTCCCTTTATCACTCTTCTGCAGCCACGGACGCGCGCCCTGACGCCCATTCGACTTTCGCTTCTTTTCCGGTAGTTTAGTTATTTTTTTCAATTTTTTTCGATTTTTTTCATCTCTCAAGGAAGTCGAGGCTGCACCCAAAAAATAATTTACTTGACCGCCACCGTTTATTTGGTTTAAGTTAAATATTTATTTCCTTTAAGTAACTATTTACATAATTTGAAAATATTTATTTAAATAAAATAAATATCACCGATCCGCAGCCAAGCGAGCTCTATGACCACGACGAAATTATCAACCCGGGCATCTGACCTCCCTTTATCACTCTTCTGCAGCCACGGACGCGCGCCCTGACGCCCATTCGACTTTCTCTTCTTTTCCGGTAGTTTATTTTTTTTCGATTTTTTTCTATTTTTTTCTTCTCTCAAGGAAGTCGAGGCTACACCCAGAAAAATAATTTACTTGACGGCCACCGTTTATTTGGTCCAAGTAAAATATTTATTTGATTTAAATAAATACTTATTTCATTTAAGTAACTATGTACATAATTTTAAAAATATTTATTTAAATAAAATAAATTCAATACCAAAGGTATTTGATCAAAATAGTATATTTATGTGCAGTTTTAAGACAATAGCTCCAAATTTACGCAAGTTAGAGCTACCACAGAGAATTTCCAAAAAATTGAAAATCGCATAAAATCTCCAATTGCGCCTCAGTGTTCACGAAAATAGCACTGAACGAAGCGACGTGATCGCTCACTAGTGTCCTAAATTTCAACTCGCTGTCTGAAGGCGATTTCCGAGTTATAGACATTTTAAACGATGCAACTCTGTCACATACTCACACACATACATCCGGACGCCAGCTAAAAATCATGCTTCTCGACGTTTTAGACTATTTTAAGCATTCTGACATTAAAATCTCATCTTTTTTTTTTACGAAAACAAAGATTCCTCTATGAGGAAGCAATAATATATTTTACTTAAACCAAATAAACGGTGGCCGTCAAATAAATGTTTTTTCTGGGTGTGGAGCGGAGAAAGCCGGAAGGAGGGGGGGGGCGAGATGGAGCGACGTCTGATCGCAGCCTGACCGTAACTACTGTCGCCTGTTTGTTTACGATCTCGACGAGAGGCCCCACGGCGGGGCGCCGGCTCGGCCGTCGCGCTGCTAATGAACTCGAGTAACTTCGGCCCCCGATGGCAGAAATAACTCGTCGTCAAGTGCTGACACCGCGCGCGATTCTCCTTCACCGAGGGAAATTGACGGCGAGTCGGGGAGATATCTTGTTCGGTAGTTTCACCGGATGGCCCTCGCGCCGTGCGGACGGAGCGGATGAGCTCTCCGCGCGTCTATTATTTCGAGTTCAAACTCGAGCGCAGCTTTAATTTAATACGAATTTAATTTAACCCGCTGTCGTCGTAACCGCACCGGCGATACCAGCCGCGACCACTTTGCGGCCAACGTGCGCGCGTGTGTGGGCGGCGCAGCACACACACACACGTGCGGAGAGAAACTGAGGCACGTTGGCCCCGAGGCTGTTTACGAGCAGCAGATCGAACTCACGAACCGGAGATCCTCCCTTCCTGCTTTCGGCAGCCGACGAACTCTCGAACTCTCCTCACTATTTCCTATCATTTTCCTGCAATCTCCATCGAGACTACTGCTGCGTTTTTTTTTTTTTTTT
>JAPYZC010003179.1:0-12651 GCA_030522665.1 Ichneumoninae sp. A BG-2022a | reverse complement strand
TTCATCCTTGGGCATTTATCTCGCTCGCGGGATGCCCGAAGACCCACCCTGCGCGCATGCAACTCGGCGTTGGTCTAACGACGATTTATTAAGCATACCGGACGCTGAGCTCGCCATTAAGAGCCACGCCATTCTCAGGATACAATCGGGAAATGCAGTCGAGTGTCGAAACTTTATTCGCGCAGTATTCATCGAGATTCCCAGAGATTTTGTTTTATTAAATTATGTCTCGAATAAAACGTCCGATTATCGTTAACTTATTATTTTTTGTGACAAATATATATTTTTTAAAAATATTCTAGTTGTCAGTAAAAATGATTTTTTTTGTTAAATTTTTTTTTTTATGCCCGATGAAGTTCTCCTTACCGAAAAGAATGCTAGTTTGATTTTTTTAAAATTAGAACTGTGGCGTGTGCAAAATTGTCTACCTCGACTGATCGTCAATATTTTTATGAAAAAGTGGTTTTATTTACGTAATAATTATATTATAGAACGTTTTTATTTACACTAGATTTTATTATAGAAAATTAAATTATCGCAGGTTACACACTAAAATAGGTGCCAACGTTTTTTGTCCACAAACGTTCACAATTCTTTTCATGTTAATTTTACAAAAAAAAAAAAAATCTTGCCCATTTTACAGAATTGTCTGTTTATTTAACGAATATTTTTTAAAAAATTAACAACAAAATAACTGTGAACATAAAAAGTTTGTTAAATGTACACTTATTTTATATTATATTTTATATAGGAGAAAAAATTCCGAATACCGACTTGTTTCTTGACTCCGTCAGAGCGTAACTCCTTGAACCCGTAGAGTAGTCAATTTCCACATTTATCTACAAAATGTCTTTTTCGAGAAAATAAAAAAACTACCAAATCCATAAGAAAAATGCCCATTACGCTAAACGAGCGATTTTTCGCCCTCGGGCATCTTTCGCTTCACATCCGGTAAATCAAGTGCTTTTATTTGTTGCCCAAGCTGTAATCACATTAACGTGGTTTCCCCTGGAATCCGGTAATATCGGTCGAAGAGTCGATCAATTTAGCGTGGAATATAGCAGCGGTATACGGCAAAGGCTCGTCGGTCATGTAACCGAGCAGGCTCCATTATCATTAGCGATTGCACAATCGTTCGTGCGTGATAGTACAAATGTGACTGACGCATGCGCACGGGAGCGCGCGTTTCCCGAACATTAACGCAGGTATCCTATGCGGCTTTAATTTGATAACCGTATAGGTTGCGAAATTGGTATTCGCTCAACCGGCCGCTCCCGAGCTCCCCCATGATGTAACAGCGTTCGTATTTGTAGTTCTAGAAACCGAAGTGTATCAAAGGGAAATTTCGAAATCGGCAGAAGAGCTCGGTCGGGCGGAGGTTGTCTGGCAAGTGGAGCCTGCATGTAAATATGCGCCTGGGTCTGCCCGAGGGAGGCTGGAAGGGAAGCTCCGGAGATCGAAGCAGACTCGGCAAAACCAAAGGGTCAGCGACCACGCCGAAAACGGCTGTTGCAGGTAGTAAGTGCCGCCCGAGCCACACCCGGCAGCGTTTCCAATAGTGGGATAGATGTAACTATAACCCGCAAGCGGGTAACCCCACTGTTCTAATTAAGCCCAGACTAAACCTGAAAGTTAGGATTATTACTCGGCGGTGGCTCTCCTCGTCGTCGTCGTCGTCGTCGTACAGGGAGAAAGAAACTTTCACCCTCTTCCTCTCACTTGTACTCGGTCCGTCGTGTCCTCACTGGCAGGGTGCCAGTTAACCCAGCTCGTTCCAGAGCTGAGCTGGAACACCCAATCATGATTTTAACAGGCACTCTGTATGCATCCTATATATATATATATATATATATATATATACTATATATATAGATGTATATGTATAGTATATATACATGTATGGATATATATATGCATATATATACATATATATATATATACAATGTAGATATATATATATATTATCTATGTATATACACGCATACATGGGCACTCCGCCGAGGTTCCTTATCGTATACCTTAAACCGAGATTATTAGAATTTGAATCTTCTATTGAAGACGTTAAAGAGAAATGGAATCTACCGCGAAGCGAACGAGTTCTCGACCTCAAACTGTAAATTGTCCAATTAAATCGCACATGCGGCGGGGATATGATTCGCCGATCGAAACATTTTGTTTGATTTTTATTTTACGGATACAAGAGATGTTTGATTTTTATTTTACGGATACAAAACCTTATCCGTGACCTTATTCCTGTTTCGTTGTATCTTTTCTTCTGGAGGGGAATTTTTCTCGTAGATTTGTTTTTCGTTTGCTTCCTCACAGTGGAAGTTTTGGTCTGCTGAAAAAAAAATTCGACTTTTTAATAAAAACGAGTTCAAAATGTTCTAAAACATCAAAAATCACATTTACAAAAAAAGGTTCGGATCGATGTGTGTGTGTGTGTGTGATCAAGCTGAAATTATGAGGAAACACTTAATGTGTTCCCTCATTTCTGCGGTTCGTCTTCATCGTATCTCCCTCATATCGGCGCTCCAACGCTGGAACGCCTTACAAGCAATGCTCGCAACCTACCTCATGGCATCGAGCCATCGATATAATTTTGCAATTATCGGCTCTCCCTATCACAAATTCAGCGATCGATATTTGCGCGCGAGTCTCGCGAGATTGCAAACTGCTCAAGAATTCTTATCAATCTAAATAACACCGCCCTCCCCCACTCCAGTTGTTGCGCTTACGTAGCCAAGCTTCATCCAATTACCGCACCCTTGTTTAGTCACATTTTCTTTTCCTTATTTTCACCAGTTTCCTCGATCCTCTCTTGAGCGTTTCGTACTTGCTGGAGGTGCCGGGTGAGGACGGAGGTTCGTTTGCAGAGTGGGGCAAAGGTTTGCGTCGCCAAGGTTCTGCACCCGAGACTCCATCGTAAAAGTGGAGGCTAATACGAGTTCGTTTCGAGGACGGTGGGGAGGGGGTGGGGGTGAGCGGGTCTGCAGTCGTGTCGAGGTGCGTCCTTCGAATTTCGTCGTTGGTGGCTCATCCGGAGATCGGAAACTGGAACGAAGCTAGGCGATAATACATCTTTCCTGTCACGTAGGACGCGATAGCATTATGATAATGCCAGTTCGGATAAGGAGGATTCGGCGGGTGGTCGGGAATGGCTGGCGGCGGAGCGAGGAAATGTGTGGACTATGAGTGAAGCCGAGTGGCAGAGCCGCGCTGTTTCTCTCGCCGGAAGAGGAAGGAAGAGGCTCTCCGGCGAAGAAGAGTCTCTTGGAGGTTTATACATACATACCTTCCACAACCGCCCCACCCGTTTTTCATCCTCAAAGAATGACTTAAGCGACACTTTTATTTTTACACGTCTCCAGGCAAATCGCCTACCCACCCTCCCTCGAAGCACATCCAACTCCGCGCCTCTTCGAACACTCGAGGAAATTGAAGAAAAAATGAAGAGGAAAAAAAAGTCCAATGTTTACCGACGAACCCGCAAACGCCTCGAATTCCTGAGCTTTCTCCATGCGATTGCGAGTTCTTTCCACGTTTTGCTTCCTCATAGAGGAAGCTTTGTTTTGGTAAAAAAAAAATTCGAGATTTTAATGGAAACATGTTCAGAATGTCCCAAAACGTCGAAAAATCACATTTAGAAAAAATGTCCGGATGTATGTGTGTGTGTGTGTGTGTGTGTGTGTGTGAAATGGACGTGCAAAATTCAAACCGCTATAACTCGAGAACGCCTTGACCGATTAAGCTGAAATTTGGCACACATCGTGTGTGAAAATTGAAATTCGCGAAGCTTCCTCTATGAGGAAGCAAAAAATATAGGCAAAATGCTTCCTCATAGAAGAGGCTTCGCGAATTTCAATTTTCAACTTTTATGAAGAAGCGACATGAAAATTTCAATTTTCAGCTTTTATGAGGAAGCGATTTGAAAATGTCAATTTTCAACTTTTTTTTTCTCAGTTTTTGTCACCAAGGCTAGTCTGCATGACGACGTGTAATTGACGATTGTCCACGTTAGGTTGTCATTACGAGTTATCTGTTTCTGGAGAAAAATAAAAAGGCGATATCGAACGGAGCCGTAAATAGGAGACGTGGGGTAGTAAAAAAATTATCGCGATTCGATGGTAACTCGCGTTTTTTTTATTGCTTTTTCCTTGCGGTGTACATGAGGTACACGGTGAGCACGCTTGGACTCCGATACGAGCAGGGTAGGTCGGTTACGGGTTTTTTTCCCTTTTTTTCCTCCTCTCGTCGGTTTGCTGAACAACTTCCTACGAGCAGATATTTCAATTACGAATCCCACTGTAGAGAAAAGTTTGGAAACAGGCCAGTATTCGGTCTCGCTTTTGAAGCATCGACCGTAGTCCAAGCGAGTTCGTACGAGGTTCGCTTAGCAGAGCAAAGGCACAGGCACAAGCACACAGGTCGTGAATTCATACGCTATCCTGCAAACTGGACCGGCTCGTGTAACCGAGATTTGATAATCGGTGATCGAAAAACGGCTTCCGAGATATCGGAATAAGTACACGGTGCATGGACCGGGATTCTGTTGACGTTCGTCATACAGCTCTATTTCCGCTTCCAGTACCTGGAATGCTCTATCTCCGCTTCGAGTACCTGGAATTTTCCGTCGAATTTGCCGATAGTCTTTTTAATTAATTTGGAAAAGCCAGTGAATTAATTTTTTTTTTATTATAAAACGAATTGTTCATGCGTACCAAATCCTTTGAGAGTGTCATACAAATTTGGTAATTTATTCAAATGTTTTACAGATAGACCCTTAAACGAGCTAGTAGAGATAACGGTGAGTCGAGCAAAAATAGAACCGTGGGGTAAAATGGACGATTTTTTTTTTTACAAAAAACAGAAAAGAAAATACACAGACACAGTTTCATCTCACATGGAGGCCTCGGGGCCGTTTTGCCCCGCTCACCCCTGTTTACAGCGCCCGGCAAGGACTTTGAATTCAAGTCCACTCGGACTTTATTTCGACTAATGTTGTATGTTGGAGTCGATAATAACAAACTTTTCGTTTTTGTTTAGGTATGTAGCTGACACGTATACTACAATTGTTGTAAACCAGTCAACCATCCCGTACGAGCCTGGTACGTTTTATATATTCATTGTATTGCGTATTTGTCGTTGATATAGAAAAAAACAAAAACAAATTTACCCTTAATGAATATTGGTATTACGCGTTTACAACTTCCACGGTTTAGTTTCCGATTTACTCAAAAATATCTGAAGAAAGTAAAACAAAGATTACAAAACGTTGGTCGGTTCCCGTATTAATATTAATTCATATTCGATAATTAACAGTGCGACCAAAATATGAAACTCGTATGACGATGGCTTTGAAACCTGAGCAATTATTAACGTATGGTATCGCGATTTCTGGTCGAGTACGGGGCATTCGAACGGTTTCACAAATATAACGGCTATGGGTACTGCAACCAATTTCCGGTTGGATAAATGAGGAGACGATGAGGCCAGCCGGCGACCGATTTCGTGCTCCATTCCCAATTTCGTTTTAGTTGCCGTTACACGGATTTTTATAATCCAGGACACGTTTACACACCGCATCCAATTAATGATGGTCATTTTTAATTACTTTTTCACACAGCCTCATCAGCCACGGAATTATTCGATTACCTCTAATTTTCGGTGATATGAAAATAAGCGTGTGCTCAAAGATAAGTGATACGAGAGAGCGGGGCAAAACGGACTATTTTGTTTATGAATTTGTTTCGGAACTTAGAAAAAGATGTCTCTTCCTAAATAGGGAAGGCGGATGCGGTTGCACGGGGCGAGGGAACGACAGTTTTTGCAAGATCCTTCTCTCAGTGTATATACACTGAAAAACGGATCTAGTAAATATTGCGATGTCGGTTGAGAGGTATTGCCATAGCGCATAATAGTAGGGTACTAAGGCGTCACCTATATTAAGAAGCACCCGATTTATAACAATTTTTTGTAACTATTATCGTAAAAATGCTTGGAAAATCTAGAGAAGAGCGAGAGACATCGATAGAGTAGGCCTGTGCGTAAACAGCTGGCGTTGCCGCTGACCCGAGATAGCTATAAGCATCAAAGTAGCGTAATAAGTAAAATATATAGGGTAAAATTGGGGAATATGGCCCGGTCCATATATCATTGATTTACGTGTTAATCGAGGTGGTCCATATTCACCACTTTTCCCCTATATATGTCTAGAAACAAAAAGAATCACATATCTACAATAATAGTACATTTCGATACGAGTGCGAAAACACTTTTTCTGACGAGTGTGAGCTTACAGCATGAGCCGAAGGCGAGTGTTGCAACCACACACTCGTGTCGTCACACGAGTTCAGCAAACGTTTTTCGCACGAGTATCGAACAAAATCTTATTTCACAAGGTGTGAAAATGGGGTTTTCAAAGAAAAACCGTCATTTTCCCATCGAGTGAAATAAAATGTATTAAAAGTTACGTAGGACGTTTCACCACTGCCCCGACTGTTTTTGCTAATTTTTTGCGAGTTTTATAAAAATATCTAATCTTAAATGGAAATCACAGCTCCGTTTTGTCCGGGTGTTCCGTTTAGCCCCTCTCTCCTGTACCCGCAAAATCGGGAACTAATTTACCAAATGAATTGGCGGCAAGTAAGGTATAGTTCTGAGGAAGCAGGTCTGGAAGGGAGAGAGTTCGAGCTAGAGAGAGTTTGAGTGCGCGTCGTTGAAAGATCGGTAATGGGCCAGATCCCCTGGAAACCGTTCGGTTATCCTGGGTCACGTGTCGACCCTCGACGCTCGTTCGAACCTCCTCTCATGGTAATCGCACCTTGGCACGGGTTAAGTACCGTTACCCATGCCCGATCTCTCCTCTTCCTCGTTTCTGGCTCCTCGTCTTTGGGATCTCCATTAACCCCAGTGATTGAGAGCGTGTGTTAAGAGTCTTAATGGGCCCGACCTCCGACCACACTCTACGGGTATGTCTCTACCGATTGAGCTATTAACTTTTTTTGTCATTCTCGAACGACGATCGCGCTAATAGAGAACAATTTTATGGTTTGCCCATCGGGATTCGTTCATTTCTTGCTACACTGGAGATGAGAAAACGTAAGAAAGGGAATTGGCAATGGAACCGTCAGATCGGCTTACGGATGGTCGATAAATTACCCAAGTGCGGTTTTAGAGCCAGGCTGACACGTTGGACCAACTATGACAGCCTAAGTTAGAAGGTCGACTCGACTCTGGTCGCCAATGTAGGTCAGAAGAGCAGTTAACGTTGGGATGATAACATCTGCTCAATGTTATCAAAGGACCCAATGTTGGCTGCCGATGTCCAGCCGATGTTGAATAAAAAATATTAATAAGCAGTAAAATAAATATTTTTTATAATTCTACATTAGCTTTTTTATCGTTTTTTTTTCTTCACACATTGAAATCATCCGAATAACTTCTTGACCCCGGAACTACTACTAGTTTACTACTAGTCTAACTAGTAGAACTACTATTTTTTTTTTTTTTAGAATATTACATAGAAGCTGCACGACTACTGCACGTCTATCTAGTATTAACTTAGGATTTGCTTTAAATTATCCAAGTTTGATTATTTAATTTTTTTAATTCACATTTTCATTAATAATATATATAACAAAAAAGCATTCGGCGGTCGCCCAAACTGAAAAAAAAGAAATTCGTTTATAAATGTTTTTGATTGAACATTGGTTGAACATCGCTGGCGAGTACTGGGCTAAAGTCGTTCGACGTCGTGAACGAACGTTCACTTTATATCGTCGGACACGAATCATTACGACGATACGCCAGCTCAACTCTGGCAGGCAGCGTCTAGCCAACTATCGATCCCAACGTCGGAATTGTTATCAATCGACAGTTTCGCCAGTGCTACATTAGTCGAGATCCGATCATCCTGCTGCCAACCTGCTGCCGACTGACAGCCAATCGTCGACCAACGGCTCCTGGGTAAACGTTGATTTTTTCTTTCCCATCATTCAGCAGTGAAGGCTTTAAAAAAAAGGAAAAAGTGTAATACGTTCGCTATCATATTGTATTATTTTTCAACATCTTCTATAAAAAAAATATATATATATATATATGAAATTCCTAAAATATTTTCTCTGCGAAAAAGTGAAGATTTCTCTCCACAAAAAAAAAAAAATTGTAATTATTATTTTAAAAAATTTTAACGAAAAAACGAAAGATATTTGTGTTTGGCGTCGGCAAGTAAATAGCCAGACGGCAAATCAGTTCCGAGCCCCGGTACTTCATCCGACCGTTGATTACCGAGCAACATATTGCGAAAACATCGATATCCATTGTGCGCGATGCCGGTTGAGCGATGAGCTCGAAATCCAACGATAGTGTGTATTCGGGCGAGGACCGATGCAGCGTCCCTCCCCGGAGAGACTGGTAAATCGAAGGAAGCCTTTTTCCCGTCAACGGCTCGGGGGTTTTTCCATGCGGTACCGCACACATGCGCGGGGTAACTGCATGTAGTGCCTCGCGATCGAACTGATTCCCGAAACCGCTCACTCGGAGTGGTCCTGTCGATGGGACGAGACAGGAGTCGGGATGATAACGGCGGCGAAGGATTTCGTCGGTGAGGCGCACAGTCGTTGCCTTTCATTCCCGTCCCGTGACACACATCCGCACCCGGTGGGCGGGCGGTCGGTGGGGCGAAGGTACAGATATCTCGTGGGAGTCGCCGGAAGTGGAGGACTCCGAGCGGTGAGCTTCCCCGAAAGCTTACATGCCGCGATGTCTTCTTGCTCCTCTTCTTCGATACTTCACCAGGACGTCGATCGACCGACGCGAACGGATCGAGTGGTTCCTCGTCCGCCTCTCGCGTCGCGATTCTTCACCGCTACTGCCGAGCTCCCTCTCCGTCCCAGCCATTGACGACGTCGGGGACGAGGTGCACCGACGGGGCGAACCCCAATACCGGCTCTCCGACTTCCCCACCGCTATCCCAGTCCGTCGATATCCTTAAGGACCTCGTTGACCCCCTTTCCCAGCGAACGAACCGTCTCGACAGTAGCGTGTGCAGGGCTCGCGAGCGTCGGATATATTGGCCCTGAGTGGAGCCGCTACCCTCCGAGAACGAACTCGTGGGCCGATTCAATAATCGACGAAAACTACGAGATCGGGGGAGATCGTGGTTCGGGATGCGGACTGGCGACAGTGGGGCTGTAGCGATCGGACGGCTTCCTACGAGGAACCGGACACGCACGGGCGAGGGAGCCGAAAGTTTTCCTAAAGTTGTTGCTGTCCTTAAGTTATTAAGAATGCAAACTGACGGCGTTAAAAAAGAAACACTGAAAATACGGGGATTAGGAGACGTACTGCGGGCTATTGAATTCGAGAAAAACATACATCCAGAAAAAAATGTATTCGGCGGCCACCGGTTATTAAGATTAAGTAAAATTATGTTATTATTGAATTATTATTTGATTTAAGTAACTAGTAGTAGTAAAAAGGTATTTATTGACAGTAGCAGTTGATCATTACAGTCTCTGATACATCTCTCTATTTGTTGATACGTCGCTTTTAATAAAATTGATAATGGGCCATCGACCTGAGTCCTTCAGCCCTAAGTAAGTAGTTACTTAATTTAAATATTTATTTAAATCAAATAAATATTTTACTCAATCTTAATAAACGGTGGCAGTCAAATAATTTTCTTTTTCTGGGTGTATTATTGGGGTTGGGCCTGTTTCGAGAAAAAACAAGATTTTTAGAGGGACTTCCGGTTTGTCGAGGAGTTTCTGACAATGGCAGGGCAACATTGTAATTTTCTGGAAATAGGTCAAAAGTAACTACACTGAGAGATGGATATAATAAAAAATACCGGTTGTCTAAGAAAACTTACCATAACTCATGGTAGTACGCAAGTAGGACGTCGCCTATGGCGGAAAGTCCCAAATTTTCCTTGCATTGTTACTATAATATCTACGGAAAATTCTTATAAAATAATGTCCATTTATCTAAGAAATAAATATATATTTGTTGATATAAATATTCTTCGTTTTCAAAAACATATGACTTGGGAGGTTTTCACACACAAAAACCTTTTTTTTTAAGTTTTCGACTTGTTGTCGTAGTTTTTTTGATCGAGCCTACTGCAATTTAAAGTGTTTATTTTAAACATTAAATTCGATTTTTTCTCGGAAAAATGCAGAGCATTAAAAATAGTTGGTAAAAAATATTTACACCGGTCTGTAATGAAATATCATTACCGACTGCGGTATTTCACTTCGCCTTCATGTATCGGTACTTTATAGGGTATCTGAATATCGGCGATGAGACATGGATATTCATGTATCATAGAAAATTTCGAAATCTATGGTGAAAAATTATTATTATATTGTTGGTTTGTTTGCGTGCAGGTAATGTATTGAAATTTCATATATCGCGTCGCCCCATGCACGGGGCATCGATCCATTGGAAACGGGCAATAGCCGATATCGCCCGAAGCAAATGGAATTAATATTCGTGAGACCGTTCACGGATTTACCTTTATACAAATATGTACAAGGGTGTACGCGATACGCTACCTATATATTTAGACTTCTGTACAAGATACATAGGTATATTTTGGAAATTCGATAAAGCACACCCCTTCGAGCTACGTAACGAGCATCCTACTATTTACGACTGATATTTACGCTCTACATGCCACGAGCTTTCGTAAACGCCGCTACGTAAATTAACATTCCACCATCTCACGAAATATTACATATAATAAAGTTGGAACGTCATTCATGGGCTCTGAATGGACGCTTTCATGGGTTCCATCGAATTTCAGATTCCATGGGTTCCTAACGAATGCTCGATATTGAGAGTCTATTGTTTTACAATCCGTCACCTGTCAATGTCACCTCGACGGTCCTTGTCCCTGTTAAATAATCCCCGTGTCATTGACGTGCCAGGAAAGGTAAAATATTCTGATTAGCATTTGAATCTTTGTTTTAGATATAGCGAGACGTATTCGAAATGTATTCACATCTGCACTCGGCGTTTGTATATTGTACTCTGCTCCCTGTTCAGGATTTAGTTTTAACACAAATCTGTTCTGTTGCGTGATTGAGACAGTTGTGATAGTTCTGACTAAATTTCCAAAAACACAACTCCCATTTAGCACGCAAATAAAATCCGAAAATACTAAATCAGTCCCATATGTTATATTCTCGAGATTCCGTCGTTCATAACATATAAGAGTGAAATTCCAAAATCACAAATCACAGATCACACTGATGTGCTATATACTCGAGATTTCGGCATTCATAGCGTATGGGAGTGGAATTTGAAAAACATAAATCAATCCCATACGTTATATATATATATTCTCGACATTTCGGCGTTCATAGCGTATTCTCGACATTTCGGTGTTCATAGCGTAGGAGTGAATTTCGAAAAACACAAATCAATCCCATATGTTACATTCTCGAGATTTCGGCGTTCATAGCGTATGGGAGTGAAATCCGCTTTGAGGCATGATTCGTAGATTAAAAGTAGGTATTTAAATCTAGCATACCTCTCGAAAATGCTGAACTTCCTGTCCGGAGTTAAATGCAGCGTATTCTCTCAAGAATTTGGAGAAAAATATATGAATTTATTTTATTTTATTTTTTATTTACGAACTGTGTATAAGACCATAAAATGATGTTGACGGTAAAGTTTCTAAATGCGAGGATGGCGCAAAAGCGCCAAAAGGATTCCGTCAATTTCCTCATTTATATCCCGAATTAATTGCACCGCGCTGCAATCGGTCCTCCGTGGACGCACACGAAAATATTAATACGAGGATATCCACCTATTACTGTCATAACTCGACGAGCGTTTCCGAGCCGGAGAGGGCGGAAGGGTGTAATCGCGGGTTCAAAAGATATAGTCGAACGCACGAGAGTCGTTACCGCGATAATTTAATCCCAAGCCGAGCGGTAGTATCGCAACGTTATTTACGATGTACTAGCGTGTAACGCCGGTATCGCGTAACACGATTTCAGAAAATTATTTCCACGAGTACGGTAGTACGAATGCACGTTGGTTCAAGACCCGGGAGAGGGTGGAAGGTTGATATACGCATAGCATCTACATCCAGTTAGGGCGGACACCGAAGCTACTTGAGTCACCCAACCACGCTAAAATGCAACAGTACAAAAATGTGCAAAAAAATAAATATAACTAAAAAATACCCATCCGAAAAGTAGTTAATGAGCGAGAAGCATAAAATAATTTCAGTGACTGGGGAAAAAGAATTCCCTGACTGCATCGGAGAGGTCTTCCTAGCTCGTAAAACTCTACTATGCTTCTTGCAGATTAACAAGTTTTCAGTGGGTTTCTTTTTTTGCAAAACAACTTTTGCTTTTCGTTTTTTCCGTATCGTGTATCGGATATTTTCCCTTTTTATTTAACGCCGGAAGTTTTTTTTATATCTACTCGGATAAAGACCACCTTACGATGTGTGCCAAAAGGCAAAGTGCATTCATTGTACACGGAGAAAAAAAAATTGTTGGGACAACAAGAATTTTGTTACCACAACTGATTTTGATTTTTTATTTTTTTTATAGAACAAAAATCAACGATTACTTAAAAATCTGAAAAAATTCATACGTATTCAGAAAAATAAACGAATCATTTTCATAA
>JAPYZC010003178.1:0-13137 GCA_030522665.1 Ichneumoninae sp. A BG-2022a | reverse complement strand
TCCTAATGGTATAAAAATCTGAAAAAAAATCAACTGTATTAAAGGTGCCAACAACATTCATTTTGCATAATAATAATGTCAAAAAGTTATTAACAAATTTCAAAACAAAAAAATTGTTCAACAAATAATTAGAAAAACCTTTTTTTCTCTTTCAAAATGGATTCATTGATTTTCTAGAAGCCACATAAATTTTTTCAAAATATTCTATCATTTTTGAACTTTCGTTTTTGAATTTTTTTTAAGGCCATAACTACGGAACGTTTGGCGCAATGACCTCCAAATTTTTTGTGTTTACTGTAGAATCGTGATACAGAACCATATCCAAAATTCCTGGCTCTGCAACGATTTTTTAAATGGTCGAAAAAAAAAAATGAAATGATATAAAATTCTGAAAAAATTCATATGAATTCTGAAAAATCAAGGAATTCATTTAAAATGAGAAGTCGTTTGATTTAGTTTTAAACGATTAATTTTTCGAATCATTTCAAAATCAAAGTTCTTGACATACATAATGCGGCTGATTTTTTTCGGATTTTTGGCATGTCGCGAAGTACTGAAATTTTCATCGCATTAAACTTTTGGTTAGGAATGTATGTGTGATGCATCCTTAACGATGTTTCGGTGATATATGTAGGGGAGAGAGGGGCACAGTGAGCTACGCGAGATATCCTTGGATTTATCACATTTTTTGTGTCGGGCAATGAGACAAATTAGATTCTATTAGGTCTAATAGACATTTGATGACAAGTCGTGGAGAAAGTATTTAAAATTATGATCGGGTTTGGGTGGAAAACAGTGAGCGATTCGATAATTTTACCAGTTTTTGCATAAAAACATTAAACATTAAATTACATAAGATTTTTTTCTTACCGTGTAGTCACAAAAACAAATATTATTTGATATTATCTGTTTGTTTTGTTTTGTTTCTATTCGTTTCGTTACACAATTAAAAAGAAAAAAAATGCAGGTATTCAAATGCTGTTCGCCCTACGAGACCACTACTATACGACCCTGCTCTACACGCCAACCGGCATAATTCTTCTTCTGCTTCAGCTGTGCATGTACAGCTTCGTGGGCGATTGTCTCTCGTCGCAGGCGAAAGAAATGCGAAACGCCGCTTACAACTGTTCGTGGTACAATTTTTCACCGAGCTTCGCGAAAGACGTTATGTTCGTGATAATGCGAAGTAACGACTCGTTTCATCTTACAGCCGGTAAAGTTTTTCGCATGAACATCGAAGGTTTTACGCGTATTGTAAAAACCATGGCGTCGTTCTTTTCGGTAATAAAAATAACGATTATCGGATAAGAATGATTGATTCTATGTGTATATTGAGTTTATATATATCTCCATATATTTCAGAAATATTTTGTAAGATTTGAAAGATTGAAAATATTTGTGAAACTTTTGCAAAATATTTTGTGCTATACGGATAAATCAATTAAGTTCGTCAGTATCATTAAAATAACCCACAGTCAGTCAAAGCTATTGTATAGAATTTACTTTATATCGATTATTGTTTTATCTATATCGTTCGGGGGGGAAATACCGAAATCCGGGATTTTTACCTGTGACCTTGAAAGGGTTTCACCGGAAGTGACGTTTTACCGGTATGACGTCGCGTCCGATCGAAAAATGATATTTTCAAACAGGAAGTGATGTCACAATAGTACTATTTTTCCTCTAAAATTTGAAGCATTCTTGCAGCGCCATCTATAGTTATAAGATTCATGTATTTGGTGTTTCTCGAACCTAGTTACTTTTTAACGGAAATGAGTTTTATCTGAAACAACTTTGTCGTAAATGATACCCTTACCGATTTGACGTACAACGCGCAGGCGCAATAACGTTCTCAAGCATTTATGATGAAGTTTTAGGATAAATAATAAAAGGAGGAGCTCTGAAAAAACAGGCATCTGTACGGTGCGTAAAGGCGTCTCTAAAAATTATAATTTCATTTTTATCGCCGAATCGAAACCAATTCGAATAATCTTTAGCAATAAGATTCATTGTTTATGAAACAAAACATCAGCCTTGTTCGAATCGAAGTTGTTTGTTGGTTATACGTTGTCTTTCATAATGACCGAGTGCTTCGTGAGTGTTTCTCGGGACAGAAATTGGCGACAAAGAATTCATTAGGTCTATCGTAATTTATCGTCGGGAAATGCATAGTGTCAAGCTCCCAGTCACACACAGCAGATGACGTAATGGAGCTTAAGGTGTGGGTGGAGGGTATACAACGGATCGTTTGCGGTGTCACGGAATCAACGACCTGTCAGGTACGTTATTTTTTTTTTATTTAATTTTTTTTCATTTTCTTTCTAGACGATCGCGTGCAAAAAATATTAATTTAATTATTTTTTTCTTCACAACTTAAAATGTATCTTTTCCTTCATCAAAAATTTGATTTACAAAGTGTTGATAACTTGGACCGCTGCAAGGACAGAGTTGTCCCTGCAGAGAGAAGTTGATATCTAGCAAACGCTAAAATACTCAACTTGTACTTCTCAATTCGAGGTTGTGTTCAAATGTTTGTTGTACGTACGTACTTAAATAAATTGCAGTAGCCTCGTTGTTTTTTGCAAGGTACCGCAAAGAAACCTCTCGATTATAGCTCTCGGAAAATAGAAAAATTTAAGTTTTATGACATGAAATGATAAAAATTGAATTTCTATTAAAGTGAAATGATAAGAATGTATTTATGAAATGAGAATAAATTGAACTTTTGTTAAATTGAAATAATAAAAATGTAATTTTTCTGAAATTGCCAAGATTAAATTTCTATGAAATTGGAATGATAAAGATTCAATTTCTGTGAAACTGAAATTATAAAAATTTTATTGTTTTCAGGACGTTGTTTACGCCCTTGCGCATGCAACAGCTCAGACCGGTCGCTTCACTTTGGTAGAACGCTGGCGCACCAACGAGCGACTTCTGGCACCCCATGAGAGTCCTGTTAAAGTGAGATACAACATTAAACAACCTATTCTAATACAACAATATAACACCTATTCTTACCGCTAAACATTTGATACAAATCTTGTGTGAGGACTTTTAATAATTCAATGTTTTTAGGACAAGAGTGAGTAATTATAATAATAGTGTGTAGTTTGAAACAAAAAATAATAATAGTAGTAGTGAGAGGGGATTTATTCACAAGAGAGAACATTTTATCAGAATAAATAAACAAACTTATGACATATTTTTTAAATATTTTTATTTTTTCACTGTTAACAAAATACAAAAGGAAATCCTCAGGACAACTGCATGTGACATCTTATTAACACACATTGCCAAAGCGCCATCTATCGTTTGTCAGCCCGTAAAATAATATTAATAATAATTATGCATTACCTAGATCTTGATGAAATGGGGAGAATACGCCTCCGAGGTGCAGTTGATCCTTCGCCGCTCGACGCCGGAGGGCAACAAGACTCAGGCGGCGTTGGGAGTTCACGTGACTCAGGGTACGCGCTCGAGCGGCCTGCCGGGATCCTCGACGGAGCATCCGACGGCGGGTAACGTCCACGAGGATTTCAAGTCGACCATTGGAACGACGGATTTCGAGAACAGCCCTGGAGTTCTCGAACGAAATCGGGATGTACGGAAGTCTCTCACGTTCAGCGGACTTCACGGAAACGCCGGCGAGAGCAACGCTGAGGTAACGCCTTTCGTCTGAATATTCACGAGGAATAATTAAAGATCGAAAAAATATCGAAATATTTCTGATAAAAAATAAATAAAAATTGTTATTGTTTTCAGGTACAAATAGAAAATGTTGCCATAGTTCAGCCCACACCGCAATCGAAAACTAAGGAATTCGGTGCTCGAAAAGCTGCTCACAACAAAAATGCTCAATCGCCAACAGGAACCCCGGCGAGCGAAGGTATTCCATTCTATCAACTCCACTCTATCAATTCGAGTTTATAAAAATAATTACGAAGTCTTTTGATGAGAGTTCGGAGAATCGAATTTTTCACATATCAACTATTTTTTTATGATAAATGCAATTGTTGACACTATCAGGTAGCATATACATGCCGCACAAAAAGGTCCGTGAGTTGCCGCCTTATAGGGATCCCCCCGGGCCGACGTCGCCGTTGAGAACGTTACCGCCGTACCGCGATCCACCGCCACCGAATTCGAGTAGTCCTGGCAGATCGCAATATCAAGGGGATCTCAACAGCGGCGGTACGCCTCACTACAAAGAAAACCAATCGTCACCGAGGAACTCGACGAGGCTGAAGAGAAATCTCGTTCAGGTAATGTAAATCGAAATTCCGAACCGAGGCCTCGGTTTTGAATATCGTATACTTAATTTCTGCTGCGACTTGTTTTATTTTTATTTTCAGTAGTTTTTATTTTTAGTAGTTACGAGTTCTATTTTTTCATGTTGTTATCCTTTCTTTTCCTATTATTTGATTAATTGTTATACCGTAAAAAAAATCAGGTTTGAAAATTAATGTACGGTATTAGAAGCTTTTTTACATTAACTGTTTCTGACGTTTTTTATTTTGTATAAATATGCCTCATTGCCGTTGACAATTCGGGTTTCCAAAAACGATGTTAAATTACGTGTATATCGTCGATTGAATGATAAAATACAAAAATGTTTCATCACCGTTGATAATTCGGGTCTCGAAACACGATGTTAACGTTAATTTAAAGTCAGTTGACGCTACGTTAACACTGTGTGCTGTGCTTGTAGGAGTTTCAGGAATCCAAAGTTTCGCCACAATTGGGTTGTTCCGGTTCCGGGCAATCGCCGAACATGGTAACGGTTGCTTATACTCAGCGGTACGTTGAACTCATACGACTAGTCAACAGACAACGAGACACCATAAACGCCCAGCAAGCTGATCTCACCAAGGTGATATGTCCTGCTTGCCTCGTTCCTCAACCGCAACAGATGCAACTGACGCGCGAACTAAATCGTATAATATTTTTTGCAGTTTGACGCCGAAATTGTTTACTGGGAAACGAAGAATCGCGAGCAGACCCATCAGATGGATTTCATATCTCAGGAGGTGAATCGCATCGAATCAACCGGTCGGGTTATCGAGGAACAAGTGAGCATCGATCCGATATGATTGATTTTTATTTCGATCGAGATCCAAAAAAAAAATAATAATAATTTCACTATAAAATGAAGTCGACAATTGGGTCCGGCGTATTTCCAGGCAATGTTTCGATGAATAAAAAAAAATAATTGTTCTCAGCTGAAAGACCTGGCGCACGCGGAAGAGGAGAGCGAGATAGTTCGACAACAAGAGAAAACATTGAAATCCGAAATAACTCTTCTCAGATCTAAACTAGCCAATTGCGAGACCGAATTGTTGCAGTGCAAGAATAAAATCAGGTAATTAAACACTCTTCGGATTTAACCAGAAGTTTTGTGGCGACGGTAAAACTGTTTATATCTGACGGAAAAAAATATTTTTGTGGAAAGTTTCGAATCGTTAATTTGCTGTGCGCAGATTGGTGATGGAAGAATTGGCACTGGAACAGCACAGCATGAGCCGCGAGTTGGATGAACGTCAAGTGCTGGAGCGAAAGATGATCGGCGAAGTGGAGCATCTTCAAGAAGAAGTTGAACATGCCAAACAGTCGACGGAACTGGCGTGTCAGTGCGCCGAGTCGTTGAAGTTCGAAGTCAGCAGCCTCGAGGCGGCTATAGTCGAGAAAAAGATGCAGGTCGAGCGACTGGTTACGGACATGAAAGAGGCCAATCTTCAGAGTCTAACGGTCGCTTGTCAGGACGAGCAAGTCAAACATTTGTTGGAAGGTAAATTATAACTCTATAAGTATTACTCCGTGCGAAAATTTTGTACGATTCGTGTGCAAAAAACTTTTTCTTAACTCGTGCGATTGCAAAACTTATCTTTCGCTCGTGCTCCAAACTCATCCTCGTCAGAACAAGTTTTATCGCACTAGTATCGTAAGGTACCATTTTTCCCGACATCGGTGAAATAACCGCATTCCTTGCGTTAAGGCGGTTGGACCGAGTGTTGTTCATTTTGCCTAAATTCGAGAAATTCGGGCCAGAATTGCAAACACTTCCCAATGTTGTAAAAATATGAAAAAATTCATACTTATCATAGGCACTGAAAAGATTCATTTTGCATAATAAAATTTTTAAATGTTATTAACAAATTGTTGAAAAAAAAATTGTTCATCACAATATATGGTAACTCAACTTTTTTTTTAAATAAAAATGATTCGTTCATTTTTCGGAATACGTATGATTTTTTTCAGATTTTTATAACATTGGGAAGTGTTTGCAATTCTTGCCCGAATTTCTCGAATTTAGGCGGAATGAACACCACTCGCTCCACCTCCTTAAATACTGACGGAAAATCGTCTATTATACTATTATATATAATATACTACTATATATAATATATATACTATTTATCGCACTGACTTATTAAAAAATTGTTCGATTGCGTTATTTTCAAACGTTCCATTGTATTCACAGGTGCGCAGAAGCCGGGTAGCACGCGCAAGATCATTGGCTCACCGAGACAATTGGAAACGGCTGTTCCGACCTCGAAAAATCCGCACGGTGTCTGGGTGTAACGGAAGCCAAGGATGAAAACAGCGTCGGAGGCTCAGCTTCGCGGTGACTAAAAATTCATCTTCATCGTATCTTTTTTTAGCACCAACACCATTAAAGAATTTTAGTCTAATTATCGGCCCGATGTTTAGGTAAGTGATTTTTCGATGATCGATCGAATTGGATCAACGTACGCGATCAAAATTAATTTAAGATTTTTTTTGTGACCTCCGGAGCGAGGACAAACGGAACAATACAAAAGTGATGCAACTTTTTCGCTTCTCTAGTGGAGCACCCGTTTAGATCGATTGAATCTTGTTGCGCAAACCTTATATATATATATATTTTATCGTGAAAGAATTATCGGAAACGAGCACACAGTTTGACATAGAATAGCTCGACCTGTTTTTAAGGCTTAGATCTCAGATTCTAAATAGTTATAATACACGTTCAATTGTCTGTAGGATACGATGTCTTTACTTGTCAGTCGTAATCGTAGGATAACAATATAACGTAAAAACCTCACATATCGGACCAGAAAGAGATAAATTATATAAATTTGTTGCAAACCTCGAATGAGAGCGACTTCAATCGAATCAAAATGCCATATACATGCGTGATCATAGTGTATTATATCGGAATGGCAAGATTTGCCGATGTACAAGAAAAGAAAAGTGTTATATTCACCATCGTCATCCTGACGATAAATGTTAAGATTTATATTAAACACGTGTGTATTTAATACATAAATTTTGAGTCGGAGAAAAAAAATGTTTTATCAAAAATGATGCACGCAATAAACTTTGCGAATCGAGCTATCGACAGAGAATATCGAATAATCAAACGATGACTATGAAAGAGGACAGCGAAGCTGTCTTAGGATAGAAACCCACCTTTAATTTCAAACGAGTGCCCGTGTAATTTATCGGAGAAGCATTTGTCGCTATGTTGTACATTATTACGCAGTTTAATGTAACTACGTTATTTTATAATGTACCGCTGTATAAATTAATATATTATTTTTAGTTTACCGTAGTCACTGCCATTATCGATAACGTCAATAACGTTGATTGTTTAGTTGAGTCATATCATCGCCTAACGGAATGTGTTTTACTGTATCGAATAAATCTTTAAATATTTATTCAAAATGTTAATTTCTTCTTTGCAATATCTTCGTGGCGATTCCAGCTTTTATTTATTTTTTTAATGATTGTTTCCGTTTCCACAGAACGCTGGCTGATGTGTTCAATTTCCGTTCGATGTGCGCTTGGTTCGAGAAATTGTATAAAGAAACCTCGCATATAAAAAAAGGATAAACTATTTTAAAAAATGTCTGATATACTCAATTTCTTTAAATTTTCGACGCTGAAAATATCGAAACTTAAGTTTGGTCGAGAATAAATTCTTCGCATGTCGTGTATTATCAAATAAATATATTTGGCGAACGTTCCTCTGCATTTGAATCAGAAACGGTACTATTGTATGAGGTTGTGATATCGGTTATCATTTTTTTTTTTGGTAACAGTTTTAACATTCTTTTCGTGTCCAGTTTGGAGTGCTTGGATTTTTGAACGATTCGATGTGTGCACCATTGGTTCGAAGAATTTCACAAAGAAAATTCGTATATAAAAAAAAAGAATACTATCAACGGCTAGGATAAACTATCAACAAGGATAACATCGATAACGTTGATTACTTGAGTCATATCGTCGCCTAACGGGAGGAGTTTTGTTGTATCGAATAAATCTGTAGATATTTATTCAAAATGTTAATTTTTTCTTTGCAATATCTTCATGGCGATTCCGGTAATTTTTTTTCTTAATGTTTGTCTTCGTTTCCACCGAAGGCTGGCCGATGTGCTAAATTCTTTTCGAATTATTTCGACTCTGAAGGGATTAAAATTTAACTTTGGCCGACAATAAATTCTTCACAGATCGTGTAATATCAAATAAATATATTTGGATAACGTTCCTCTGCATTTGATTCAGAACCGGTACTATTGTACGAGGATGGCATATCGGTTATCACTTTTTTTTTTTGGTAACAGTTTTAACATTGTTTTCGTGTCCAGTATGGAATGCTTGGATTTCTTGAACGATTCGATGTTGCGCACCATTGGTTCGAGAAATTGCATAAAGAAACTTCGTATATAAAAAAAAGGATACACTATCAACGGTCTAAAGGTAACTACAAGTTTCTCTCGTCTTAAATAATCATTTGGTGGCTTTCCATCGGAGGATTTCACGAGTGCGATTGGTTCAACAAGTACACATGGCGTATCGCGGCAATGTTCGTCCGTTCAGTCCGCCAATCGAGACACATTACATGAATCTTCGCTGAATCCGTGCAGGAGCCCGTTACACGGCATCGGCCGGACTCACGGCGCAAATCAATTGAACAAAGTCGAGAATACAACAGGTATATGTAATTTTTTTTTTTGCTTTTTTTTTGCTTTCTCAGTCGACGCGCCTGTGCGTGTGTTCGGTACGACGTTCCTTAAGTACTGGTGACGCCCTTGCGCGCGACTAGAAGATTCAAGACAGGGTGCTTCCTTATGTAACCCACAGCCTGCTTGTGAGTCACCATCGTAAAATCGTAACCGTTACATTGCAATATCTTGTCGTGCATCCTCAATCCACTTTTCGCCGCTGGCGATCCTTCGTGAACTTCCGTCACGTAAATCCCCTGGAAAAAAAATGATTTTATTAATCCCAGCTGTTGTTGGTCCACGTTCGAGAAACAAGAATCAGCATTACATCTAAAAAAATTTAAAAATTGTAGTCATAGAAATCCAATTTTTCATTAAAAAATCTGTAAACCCTTTGATTTACAAGACAAATCCATGTAAATCCAAAAAACTTTTAAATAGCGAAATAAAGAAAATTTTTACTTTAATCTATTTTGGAGCAAGGTTTTGTCAAAAATGTTTGCTTCAAGACACATTTAACATAGCCAAGGTAGCAATGTTGAATGTAAGTATTTAACCGTTCGTGGTTACCCTGGGTTAAAATCCACCTGACGACCACCTTTTGCCATGTATACCTAATAGGTTTCAATTTTAGGCAAAAATATGAAATATGAATAAAATATGAAATATTAAATAAAAAACTCACTGAGTTATGATTTTTTTGTGTTATGAGAAGTTGTGAAAAAACTTCTTTTTTCGTTTCTTCTTCTTTATGAATTCTGAATACATATTCAAAAAAATTCATAAAGATAAAATGGAAAAAAGTTTCTGGAACACGAAATGGCAACATTGCCATTTGATTTTTCAACATTTTCATACATCAACTAGAAAGTTTGAAGGATGTTCTACAGTTATTTTAGATTTTTCAGACCCATAGCATAGTCGCAATACTGGTTAAAAAATGAGCCGTGTAGAATCAACCCAGTGTGACCATCGAGATCAGTGAAAAATGTGTGACCACGAAGGATTAAAAAAGGTCGTACGTTATCTGTGTATCCTTGAGGACTTTTCCTAAAATCTTGGTCTATTCCGCCTCCTATCTTGAAGCCGCATTTCATAACTTCCTCCCCGTTGGTGTTCAATTCTGTTTCTTTGTGTAGCGTTATGGGTATCTGAAATCACAGTAAATTGTGTGTCATAAATAGTTTCCAAGGGAAAATCGCAGTTAATGATAAATCAGCAACGAAAAGAAAATTACACTCAGGCACTCCATGGCTGTGCCCGCCTGGTGCTGAAATGCCATTTTCGCGCACATCTTGAAGGTTTTGGTTGGACACTTTTTTTGGGTGAAAAAAAATAAAATCACTCCACCCGTCTCACACTCGTCAATTGATTTGTCGACGTTTACAACACTAACAACATTGGTCTGGCACGAGCGTCGTCAAAACGCGATTCGCAATAGTTTCCGTCAACCAAAGGACAATATGCACTTTGGGGGTTATAATTGAGTTTTCTGACTTTGTAAGTCGTAATTTTCCCAACCGCGGAATAATGCGTTTTGAGGTTTCGGAGAATTAGCGGCGATATACAGTTCTATCTCCGGTTATCGCTGAGAACACATACACACAAGTTTGTGCGTAATCTGTCGCTATGTCAATCTGAGTCACGCGTCAATGAGCAATTTGTTGAAAAAGTCGGGATGCGAGGAACCGCGTGTGTGACAACAAACCAACTACGGGCGCGTTTCAATATCAGCCGCAACCTGCTGGAAGCTTGGAGACTCTAATAAATCGTTGCAATGGTTTTTTTTCAATTAAAAAATGACGAAAAATGAGATTCAACGTCACTTCCGGTTGAAAATTAAGATTTTCAAACCTAAAGGGACGTATTTCCGGTACGACGTCACTTCGGGTCGAAGGTTAAATTCCCGAACCGGAAGTGACACGTATTTCCGGCACGACATTGATTGAAAAACGACTTCCGATCGAAAAATGAGATTTTCAAACCGGAAGTGACGTATTTCCGGTATGACATCAATTCTGGTGAAAATTTGAGATTTTCGAAATGACATTGTGCTAGAAACTTTGCGTTGGGCAAGGTTGGTCATAATATAGGTTCCGCTTTCGGCCACCTATATGTTGCCCTTGGCGTAAGCCTGAAGCCAGGAGGAACAACAAGAAGTTCTGGTACTTGGTCTGGAGGCATAAAACCACCGGAAGAAGAAGAACAACAAGAAGATCACGAACGACACTGACGTTTCTATCAACAGCATGTGAATACAAACTGCAGAGTTAAAGTAAACAATTTAAACAGTTAACGATATAAATGGTTATGGACGTTATCAATCACGGTTTCATCGCAGTTCACGTAGGCAAGTGTATTGTCTTTTTTCTCTTAGTGCATTCGTGCACCGGCTCATAACCTCTAATTGACATTCTTACCGGTAAACTCTGGGAAGTTATTTGAGTCTAAAAAACACTTGTTCGTGGGCGAAAAATGTTCAATAAATGTAAAATCGTTATCGAAAAAAAAAAATTATTAAAAGATAATTGAATGGAAGTATTTATAAGGCTTTGCATTTTCATTGCAATGAAGATTCAATGAGGATTTCATTTCAGTATTTTCTAAGTTACCTTACAAAATATTTTACAATTGTAATTATTAAAATATAAATATTTTCTTAATATAGTACATATATTTTTTCTTAATACATTATATTAAGAAAATATTTTACTGTTATAATTAATTAATTTCGAGCAATGATCTTTAATCTACTCGGGTAGATTGGAACTGAGAAAAAAATATTTGCAAGTTTGGCAAATTACCAAATTTTGTTTACAGGAGCTGGTAAACACTCCGAGTCGCTCAAACCAATGTACAGGAAGTTGTGTCGGGAAGCCTGCAAAGAGGTGAGCCGACGGTTATAAGTGGTTATTCTATCCAGTAATATTCTGTGGGACCATAATAAGGTGTGCCATTTCCCTACTCTAGCTACAGATCTCATTTAGATTTAGATAAGATGTATTTTCATTGTATTTGCCCCTTGGCTTTTTACATTCGTGCTTTATATTCCTAACTGTACTTTACACTTATTTTTATGTGTACTTTATACTCATTATTAAGCGTACTTTATATTCTCATGCGTAACATAGTAAATTTCCATGTTATTTTGTTCCATACAAAAAAAAATTTCTATCACTGCCGTTCCACCAACTCTCTACTCCTTCAAGCCATTATTCTTTTTATGCCTTATGTCTTCACAGAAAATTGCTCTGCAATGTTTTCTAAATGGTGAACTCCGAAATTAATATTTCTCTCCTAGCTAGAATTTTTGTACAAAAATTCTAGGCTGAAGTAAAGTAAATCATTTTAAAGATATTTGCATAAGACTAAATTTCATCAAGATATAATGGCTGCGCTTTGCATTGCACAAACATCGCTTGGGGCGTTCATTTAGAGAATAAAATTTTACAAGTGAACAATTTTTTTTCTTCCCAAAGCCATAGATGAATTTTGATGTCATGCAAATATTTTCAGGGTCATTAAAATAAGTAAAAGATTGCCGATTCGCGGTAAATCATCCACTTGATGAAGGCTTTAATGCCGGGCGACAAAATTTTAATAACTGAACATAATCTTTTTTTTTTATCAGGGGATCGATCAGTTGAAATGTATGGGTGGCAGTCCGATGGACGCTGTCGTCGAGGCCACGACCGTTTTGGAAAATTCACCGCTGACTAATGCCGGATTCGGCTCCAATTTGACGTTGAACGGCGACGTCGAGTGCGATGCCAGTGTCATGGACGGATCCAACTGCCTTTTCGGAGCACTCGGAGCCGTCAGCGGTATTAAGAATCCTGTCTTGTTGGCGAAATGCTTGTGCCAACAGCAACAACGCAAGAGCACTCATGGAAGAATTCCACCGAGGTCAGCAAGTTTAACTATTTGTGCTCAGATAAATGCTTTAGCTTTTTTTTAAATCCCTTTAAGTGTACTCCTTCGGTGTTTTTAAGGAGGGAGTCTCGCTGCGCGCTGACTTCGCATAAGTTCGACAACAATAAGTGAAAATTGCAAGTTTAACCAATTAATTTTTTGATGAATTTGTTAATAACATTTTGCAATTATTATTATGCAAAATTAATCTTCTCAGTACCTTTAGTATACATGATTTTTT
>JAPYZC010003177.1:0-18020 GCA_030522665.1 Ichneumoninae sp. A BG-2022a | reverse complement strand
AAAAAAAGTTTTGTTGCCGGGTAATTTGTTAACCAATTAATTTTTTGATGAATTTGTTAATAACATTGTGCAATTATTATTATGCAAAATTAATCTTCTTAATACCTTCAGTATACATGATTTTTTCAGATTTTTACACCATCAAGATGTACTTGCAGTTTTCTCTTATTGTTGTCGAACCTATGTGAAGTCAGCGCGCAGCGAGACTCCCTCCTTAAAGTAGACGAAGAACGCAACAGATCGACGATTCACAGCCCGAAGCTGTTGCGTAGACACATCGTTGTTTATCCCCCACGTACGTGCGTGAGTAAAGTGCGTCTTCGGCGTGTCTGCCGGAGGAACGTCCTCATCACATCTTCGCTCATTCTCGCATGAGTAAACAGCGTTCGCATGGTAATAATTACCGGGTAATCTGGGTAGGTATTAACTAGCTATCACCGGTTCGATGCGGCGCACACCGCTCGTGCTCCCCGAGGTGTGTATCGCAACGGAGATTGTCAGACGTTCTTCGAGTCCGCTCGCTCCGGCAGAGTTATTATTACTTTTATAATTTTATTTTTTTTTTTATTTTTTTTTATTTTTTTTTTTTATCGCTGGTTCGAGGTCGAAAAGGCGTATCGAGCGGGTTGGAAATGCATCAGTTGGGCCCTTACGGTACCGTGGGTGCAATTCTGGACGTAGCTACGCGAAAACTCGAGGTCCTCGAGCCTCAGCCAAAAGGCACATTTTTTTAGCAATTCTTCGACTCCAACTTTTATCTCGGTTTTTTTTGCAACTCGCTACGAGGTATTATCATTATTGACTATTGATGATTTTCTATGTGGAAACTTGGAGTTGAATCGACCGATCACTATCACCAGGCTACGAACGAGTGTCTGGGGGGAGGGAAGGGGGTCGATGACCGAGAAAAACGCCCAAGGAATCAGAATTCTTGCAGGTTCGAATTTTCATTTCGGGCTTAAGATCGAACTTTTATTAAAAAATTACCAGGCTTGATTGTGATTATATTATTTTTTAATTAGGGGAAAGTGAGGAATATGGCCAGGTCCATATGTCATTGATTTACGTGTTAATCGAGGTGGGCCATATTCATCACTTTTACCCTATTAAGTACTATAAAGTTTTAAAAAATTATTAATTCATTGATTAAGAGATATTAATTTCAGACTCGATTAAAATTTTTTTATCATTTAAAATTCTGGGGCAAAACTGAATTTTCGTACCAATTTCTGTTAACTCCGAATCATCAGAGACTGTTTCGTTTTCGTGTTTTGTTTTTTCTTTGTGGTCTCTGTTTCAATTAGGAAAATTATTGAAGGCATCGGCGCGAGGAAAAGCATGGAAGCGCAGAGGATGTCGAGCGTTAGTTGGGTAGATTTGTTGCGGCAATGTCGTTTAGACCGACGCTAATCGAACCGGACGATTATTCGGCTAAACAGCACGTTCAGAGCCGCGCAATTATCGACAACGCGTAACTTCCTTTTTTTCTTCGATTCTCGGGGGTTTCTCGACCCTGCCCATTTACATACCGTTACACGCAAAGTGATACAAACTTGGAGTAGAAAAATATCGTGATTCATGAGCTGCACGATTATATAAAGTTTTCCTAAGGCTTGACACGGATTCGCGGGGGAGATAACGGGCCCCCATTCAAGGCAAGTGTGTCACTCCAGCGTGCAGCGACTCTTTGGTGAATTTTTTTTTGCTTCTTCGCTGCCACTCCAGCTGTATTCGTGGCTGCTGGCATGGACTGCACGAGCAGGTAACTTTTTTCTAGCTCTTTGACTACGAATAAATTTCATATGGAAGATCTTTTTTTTTCATCATAAAGTCGCGAGATTAAAATTTATAAAAATTTGTCTCGTCGCTGGTAATGGATAGACGAAAGTACTTGCTCATTTATTTTAGATAATATTTCGTTGTAAAAAAAAAATTTAAGATTTCGCAAAAAAAGGTCCAATAAAATATTTCAGACATTAATCATATATTGTCGATAAAACTGTGTTGCTTTTTTTACGTTAAATTTTTTGGACACAGCTTACTGAGAGCGAATCAATTATTTTCATCTACATCGAAATGTAAATCAAAGGTTTAATGAAAACACCCAATGATAAAAATAACTAAAAAATGAAATTGCGAGTCGGGAAAATATGTGGGCGATTTTCAATGAAAACTATCGACCGCCGGAACGTTCGATAAATTCCGTCTCGAAACTCGTTACGAAATATGATAATTAATCATTTTTAATAACAAATTTAAAACGGTCTGCGAACTCGTTTAATGCCACTCTGCGAGAACAAAGCAAATAACCAGTCATCTTATCTGCTCCGGGCAAAATAGCGAAAAGCCTGGGATTTCACAAACTTAAGCCGAAAGATATCAGCGAGCATAATTCGAAGCATCAGTTGGCGATGACTAAGTGCCGTCTCGTAGTTCAGTTTGTTTCCTTTATCCAGCAAACAGACAAATAATGTTGGCCGCACGATAATATTTGTTTTCGGAATTGTGTAGTGACATGCGTTGATCAAACTGACGGTAAACACAACGAGTGGTTAAGAGAGAAGGATATCGATTAAGTGAGCTCGAAGACGCATACGTTCTCCCCAATCAGCCTTCGAGATACGAGGAAACTCTCAAGTTTAATGGCCACTTAAACAATATCTCCCTGCAATATTTTTCCGTCCGTCGAGGTCGAGTGAAGTACGATATAAAATACAAAATTGTGGTAAAACTCTTTAAAAAAACCGAACAAAAATTATTATTCGGAAATTAAAGTTAGAAAAAATTTAGAAAAATTCTCAAACACAAGTTTCGACTGACGGAAGATGTCATAAGTGGGAGCCAAGATATCGACTTTTGAAAATCACGAAAATTTACATTATTCCAAAAGTGGTTTCAGAAGTGAAAAATCGTTGTTCAATACATTTTTTTTTTTAAATCACGAGTATGACAATTATTTTTCGTCCAGGCCAATATTTTCCAATTAAATCCAAAAAATACGATTTTTCGTGCATAAAATCGAGACTTTCAATGTCTCACTGTACTGTAGCCCCAAAAAGGCCAGCGGATTCGTGCTCAGCGGGAAAAATAAGTCCAAATACGTGGCACTTCATTTAAGAAAAACAAAAAAACATTTCGTCAAAAAATCCTAAATCCTGCGTTTTTGAACGTCCCGAAATAGCACAACATAACGCGTCCAAAATTTCGGGGAGGACCGTATCTTGTGTATTTTTTCCCGCAGAACACGATGGGTAGCCCGGATTGTTCCTAGATGCATTGGGAGCCGAGATATCGACCTTTGAAAATAACGAAAATTTACATTTCTCCAAAAGTAGCTCCAGAAGTGAAAAATCGTTTTTCAATCGGTTTTTTTTTTGGTTTCAAGGCTATATTCCACGTATTTTTTCCCGCTGATGACGAATATGACAATTATTTTGCTCCAACCCAATATTTTCCACTTAAATCCCAAAAATACGATTTTTCGTGCATAAAATCGAGACTTTCAAGACCTCAATGTGCTGTAGCCCCAAAAAGGCCAGCGAATTCGGGCCCTCTTCACTTTTCGCTCCCAGCTCCCCGCTCTTATCAACGCGCTATCCGGCTCTGTCAGTGCCCGCGAATGCGCTCCGCGTGCGTTGCGTACTCGCCGACTGCGTGCATTTTGCTCCGCGGCGTGCCCTGCGCTCATCCGCGCTCTGTAGCTAATGACAACTCTCGATGTGCTCGCCGGGGCCGGCCCGATGCTTTCGGTATCTCTGATAGCGCTTTACTCCACGCGGAGCTGAAGCGGCGTACACACGCTCTCGCGTCTCGGAACTCCTCAAGTGGAGTAAGCTGTCGTCGTAAATCGTGTTCTTCCACCGCTCGGTGAAAAAGTTTCGAGCTTCTCTATGGTATCTAATACATCGATAAATTGTTATTAAAAATAAAAATAAAAAAAATAAAAAAATAAATATCAATTTCCTACGTTTTTCGCATAGAGGAAAAAAGTGGTCGGTGCATTGGAGATTCGTTCGGTTATTTTATTTTTTATTGCTTTTTATTTGCCATATCGGTGGCGGGTCGCAGGCCAGACTGCAGGCTGTGTATTTGACCCGTGTGTCCGGTGCGGCTGAGAGTGCGCCGAGTGCATCTGACAGCATACCTACAGTAGTTTACGATATACGTACCCGCTTGCAGTACTCGTTCGACTGTTCAATTTATTTTTATCGCGAGTGAAATACGAAGTGCAGTTCGTTTTTTTCGAGAGTTGGTGCTTTGAGGTTTGGAGCGTTTCGATAAAAGTGCGGCGCTCGGGATGAACGGACCGAGACACAAGTATGACGTTTTTTATTTTTTGTAATAAATTGTTGCATTAAAATGACGTTTGATCTCCGAGCCAGCTCGCAGGACATTTAATGCAGCTTGGAAATTCGATCTTTATAAATAAGTTTTAGTGACTGAAGTTTTATTTATTAAAAAATAACAAACTTGATACTCATCAATTCGATTTTAAAACTGATTTCGAACGCACAAGCGACAGAACTGATTATTATTTACTTCGTTACTTTTATGTGACAATTTTTATTTTTAGTTTATGACACACAATTAATTTCTTTCCTCCCTCGACGGTCTTGGATCAATTTTGTTCCTGCAATTTTTATGTAGCAACCGAATATTTACCCCTGCATGTCCGGAGTACCGGTATTGTTCTTTGGCAAATATAGCCAACGAAATAATTTAATCTCGAATAAATAACACGGTTATGTGTTTCCACTTTTTGGCTGACCGATTCGAGCAATTAATTTCCGGTCGTCCAACGAAAGTGTGCACAGCTATGCACATTGTCAATTGGTGAGAATTCGATTGGGCCGGCACGCTCCAGGTAACATCAATTTTCATTTTCAACAAGAACCTTTGGATACATGGATTGATGAACGTCGAAACTCGATAAATATTCCGCAAGAGAAACGGAACGAGAGAGCGGAGAAATACACGTAGATATCGCGAGAAGTGCACGCGGTGCATAGTCAGCCGAGCGATTGAATGAGCGAGAGTTCGATTGATCGCGGGGGTGGGGTGACAGTGATATACGTAATACTCGCGAGCATACAAACGAGCAACGGTAACACACCTGCTGGCTGCAGGATTTCTCGGTGCGAAAATTAAAATCCCGAAAAGTGTTATCTGGAAAATTGTAAAACTCGTTTTCATCGAACATCGAACCTCTTATAAATTTTAAATAATTTTGTTTGTAAGGAGAATACAGAGAAAAATAGACAGTAAGATTTTGGCAATTTTAATATTTCAAATGTTTTTCACATCACATTTTATTTTACTATTTAAATGGTAATGCTGCAGGATTTCTCGGTGCGGAAATTGAAATCCCGACAAGTGTTATCTGGAAAATTGCGAAACTCGTTTTTATCGAACATCGAACCGGGCAATTTTTATATTTCAAATGTTTCCGCATGGGAGTTGTGGAAAATTCGCAATACGTATTGCACATTTTATTTTACTATTTAAATATCTGGTATAAAAATATTTTCGGCGCAACGATTGCTGAAATCTTGCTCATCTATTTTTCTCCGTGAATATATGAGAACCCGAAAAAATGTATATTTTTACTTCATCGAAGAAAACTTTGATCAGCCACTTTAATTTTTCTCACAATTTTTTATCCACGTTTTGTTACTCAAATAATTGCTTTGACGGAAATCTTTTTTGAAAAAAAATCCATTTCTTGACAAAGCATTTTTAGCGGCCACATTACTCTAGAATTTGAGCGACACTTTAACTATCTCTTGGGAAACGAGTTTCGCACCAGCCTTGTCACATATTTTTATATTTTTACGACACCCCGAGATCGAGAGCATTTTTTTTTTTCTTAATGTACCCACTTTTGCTCTCCTAATGGAAATGCACGTTCGAGTACGGTAAATTTCTACATATATAAATGTGCATAAATATATATATTGTATGGATTCTTGAGGACATAATACGTCCGAGAATTCGCAAGAGGCAATACGCGTACTTTTTTATAGGAAATATTCGCATTCGCATTTTATTCACACTCAAACTCGCTCGCTCGTTCCACTCACGCGACAACCCCGTGAGCTTTGCATAATCGTCATTGTGAAAGCTCGTCGTACACTGTGAACGCGCATCCGAGCGACGATTTGCCGAGAAACGCTTCTCCGAGCTGCGTCGTCGTCACCGTTTGGGTCGCTTTGCGTCCGAAAATTGCACGTGAAAAAACTCGTTGGAAATAATGTTACGGTTATACGAAAATTTGTCGCGTCCAATTCAAAGAATTTTACTTCAACTTCAATGATCGTGTGGAGTTTTTTTCCGCTCATTTTTTTCTATTTTTTTATTTGAACACTTGTCTCGCGGGATCGACTCAACCGGTTGCAAGAATAACTTGTTGGTGCGACGCCACTCCGAGCCTTCTGAATAATATTATGCAACGAATTCGCCAAACGAGAGTTTTTCAAGAAGCTTCATTTTTTAACGCGAATTTCTAACTGTAATGAAATTCTATTTTTGTTTTTTTTTTATTGAAAAACTTTAGTATGTTTTGATTAAAATATTTTCTATTAGCATGAATTACGAATTTCATGCTCCGGTTTGAATATTTTTTTTAACGAGTTTGAATTTTTTATCTTCACGAATGAAAAAGCGTCAGCATGCTTTTCGAAGTTTATGAAAAATCGTAAAAAGAAATTTTTACCACGTTTCGGGCGGAATAAAAAAAAAGATATATATTAGTAAAAACTAATCTGGGCAAAAGGCCATAAAATGAATTATTATCCGATATTTTGGACACCCCAAGTTCTTCGCTTCGTACAGACAAATCTCCAGTCCGACCAATAGCCGAGAGGATTAAATTTTTGTTTTATTCTTCGACCGAGTGCGCTAGCGAACGACAATAAATTTATCACGTAACACACGCGTCTCTCTCACGCTTTTCATACGCCAGATATATTCATGAACTGTGCGAGTCGTACACGGGAGGTCGCGTATTCGTTGCATTGCGTGTACACATTTGAATACGAATGTTTCTCGGGGAATCGTTCGGATGAAGTATAGTTGCACGGCCACGAGGACGCCGCACACCTACACACGCTCTCAACCCTGGACTTTGTATCCGCCGATCGTCGAGATAATAAAAAAAGAAAGGAAAAAAAAAACTAAACAAATATTACTAATCATATCGACGTCATTTTTTAATTGTCTGTCAGCGATAACATGTCTATCGCTCGTTACGCGTCACGGCATTTCATGCAAATCTCTCCGGTCGCATTAATGAATTTCCTCACTCGCAAAATTCGAGCACTGTTTTTTTACCGATTTACATTTTTAACACTCGGTCGCTCGCCGAGCGCCGCCGCGTAAATCGGCACCTACACCCAGATAAATCATTTATTTGACGTCCACCGTTTATTTGGTTCAAGTAAAATATTTATTTGATTTAAATAAATATTTATTTCATTTAAGTAACTATTTTCTTGATTAAAATAAATATTTATTTAAATCAAATAAATGTTTTACTCAAACCAAATAAACGGTGGCCGTCAAATAAATTATTTTTCTGGGTGTATGAATTTTCGTTCAGCGGCGCTGTCTGGAATCGGTCATTGCAAAATTTGCACAAACATTGTGGAGAATTTGAATATCAGATCGGTAATTATTTTTTTCTCATGATTGAAGCACATTAACGTAAAGAATGAGGATTGACCGGTCTCGCAAGTGATTATGCGTTTAGGCCTCGGTGTGGCGCGACGACGGTCGATGGCGCTTCAATTATTGCCCACACGGATGAATGAATCTTCGCCTACGCTCCAAGGTTTTTGCATTTTTCTTTGGTTTCCAGTGCGTTCATTAAATATAATTATACCGCCGTGCTCGGCGATAACATCGAGTGATAGCTACGACTACACTGAGATTTATTAAACGCGCATAAATCTTCGTGCGTCGGTCGATCAGAAGCTGGTTTGGACGTCACAGTGCAACAGGTAGCGGATCGCGAAGGCGGTCTCGGGAAGACCAAACGGGAAAGTACATGCGCCGATAATAACGATAATCCTAACAACTACGTGGAACTGTGTAGTACAATTTTATCCCTAAGATCGAAGAAACTTCACTCCCAAGTGCCATAACGCGTTTTTTTCAATTTTTTCCTTCCAACGTTTTGTTGGAAGAAACATTTTTTTTTTTGCAAAAATATATTTACACTATAAAAGTGATTTCTTTATAAAAAAGTACAAAAGTTTTATAGCGTAGATGGAACAGCACACATTTAAATCTACCGAGAAGCATAAATAAAAAAATTAAGAATTAATGCACAACACTAATTTGCAAACACATTTCTTAGTAAAACGTATGTTATTATCTGAACATTGACTCTTATCGCAGATTAGAACTGCGTTACTGAATATCTATACTGAGTTACATTAGTTAAAAAAGTTGAAAATTGAAATTTTCATATCGCTTCTTCATAAAAGTTGAAAATTGAAATTCGCGAAGCTTCTTCTATGAAGAAGCATTGTCTGTATTTTTGGCTTCCTCATAGAGGAGGCGTCTCGAATTTCAATTTTCAACTTTTATGAAGAAGCGATATGAAAATTTCAATTTTCAACTTTATGAGGAGGCGATATGAAAATTTCAATTTTCAACTTTTTTCAACGTCAACGTCCTAGACTTTTATGCACAACGGCGGACCGATTCAGGTTCAGTGCGTAAAAAAATATAACATCGTCACGTTTCACTTTGTCGAATCTGCGTTTAGCGCGAAAAAATTCACCACCACAAAGCTTCCTCAATGAGGAAGCAAAAAGGTATTTCCACTGTAAGAAATTGTTTTTGTTTTTTTTTTTCATTGCGTAAAATGGGTTTTTAGAAAATACATTTCCTCTGTAAAAAAAAATGTTTTCTTAGCAAAAACATATTTCGACCGTAAAAAAAAAGATTTCTCCGCGAAAAGACATTCAGAGTTCAAAGGCAAAGTACCATTCATTTTTACCGCATAACATTCGTGCTCCGGACGGTTGCATCGGGATCCATTTTATGCGGTATTGTGCGGCTCGACCGGAAGTCGATTTATAAAACTCTCGTGTTGGCCGATCGACAAAAAAAAGAGAAACTTAACGAGTAATCGCGTGGCACAAAAGTTGTTCGGATCGTGTGCGCGCCGACTTGATAAGTCGATTAGCGACTCGACTCGCATTAACGAGTGTGTCAAAGGCAATGAAAGCCGAATGGAAAAGTCCTTGCGGCCGAGATGATATTATTTTTCAATTTAAAGTAGACGACAATGCGGCCTGTGCCGCGGCTACTTGTTAGATAATAAACCAGCGACGGTAGAGAGAGCGTTACGTCTATTTCACTCGCGACTTCCGAGTCGGCGAGATCGCCGAACACTGGACTCGGGTGTACGACGCAATAATGCCGTGTTGTCGTCGACGACGACGAATGTGTAATGTGCACAACGTGGGCGCTTCGGTGACCATTAAACGAGGACTTACAACTTATTATTCTATCCGGTCTGAAGACCGGATAGAAAGAAGGGAGGCGCAGCGCTGATCGGTAATAGTAGATCTCTGCACGCCGATCCGGTGAATCACTGCTCGACACTTTTGTGTGTTCATTAGAATCGGGAACGCCACCGCGCATGGAGCGGTTGCACGAGGCCTTGAATTATTGCTAAATTAATTGGCTATAATTAATTTGTATTACAATGAATAAATTATAATATAAATAAAACTCGGGAGATGAAGGAATGTAAATGGGCTCGGTTAAGTTAATTTTAGCTCAGATATATTGTGTTAAAGAAATACCAATTGTAAATTTTTTGTATTGTTTGAACTTCAGTGGGAAATCAGATCAGCCGGGTGTACGACACAATAATGTTTTGTCGTCGATGAGAATGAAGGTGTAATGTGCACAATGAGAGCGCGTCAGTGACTATCATACGAGAACTTGTAGCTTATTTATACCCTCAAGACTGCAAAAAAGATCAGAGAGCGCAGTAGTCGGGCTATAACAGTTAATCCCCGCGTACAGATGCGCTTTTTTAAAAAGTAAAGTACTTTACGCACGCCGAAGCGTGCGTAAAATCTTTACATACGCTTAAGAGTGCGTAAAGTACTTTGCGTACGCTTAACGGTGCGTAAAGTACTTTACGTACGCTTAAGGGTGCGTAAAGTAAGATCGGAGCGATACACGCATGCGCCGGGTATTTACACTTGGCTGTAAAGCATAATTTTCACCACTCTCGGCAGACACGAAAGGTAGAATTTTTCATGCAGAAAGTACAAAAATTCAATTTCTAACTTTTAAAAATTATTTTACTTTATTTATTTATTTATTTATTTATTTATTTTTGAACTTTAGTGGGAAATCAGACCGGAGCCGGGTGTACGACACAATGAGGCCGTGGTGTCGTCGACAATGATGAATGTGTAATGCACTGAAGGCGCCTCAGTGACCATTAAACGGGCACTTATACTATAACTTATTTACACTCTCTAGACCGGAGAGAAAGAGGAGAGCGCAGCTGTCGGTCGATAACAGTAGATCTCTGCACATCGACCCGCTGAATCACTGCTCGACACTTTTGTGCGGTCGTTAGAATCTGGAATGTTACCGCGCATGGAGCAATTGTACGAGACCTCGAGTTATTTACGCATAAAACTCGGGAGTTCAAGGAATGTGAAAAAGATTCAACAAGTTAATTTTAGCTTGGATATATTTCATTAAAAAAATCAATTGCGAACTTTTTTCTATTACTCGAACTTGAGTGGAAAATGAAGTTCGTACTTCAGTTCGAGGCAACAGCTCGCCCATTGAATTGTGAGAGGTTCTGGTCTATGTGTTACAATGGCAACGCCCCGAACTTCCGGAAGAAATCGCGAAACAGATAAGACTAATCGTATCGAACCTGATAAGCCCAATAGTATCGTGACGCATCAAAGTTTTTACACGGTGAAAACTTTACACATTTACGAATTAGAATGAAAAAGATTGTTATAATTGAAGCGGAAAAAAAACAATGTTTTAAAAAATTGTTTTTTTACAGTTCTCGCCACTGTGAATTTGGCCCTCGGAGTGTCAATGCTTCTGAATATATTTGTAGAAAAAGTTTTAAAAAATCATCAAAAGAGTCGCAAATTATCTAACACCAGAATCGCGAAACTTGTTAATGAACTTGCCTGCTTACACGTGGAAAAAAGCGATATCTATAGCTGTGAAAGCTATACCTGGACACGCTCTAAAGGAAATGATGAATTACCTCTTAAGGCCCACGCAGCGAGGAGAAGCTGCGTGTGTAAAACAAATTGTAAAACAAATTGTCCAACCCGCTAGAAACGTTAAATAATATAGTTTTTTTTCTACCAATAAATTTGAGATTGCGGACAAGTGCATATGACACTTTTGCAGTCACTTTATTTACATTGAGCGCGACAGAAATACTTCGTGTATAAGTTTTAGCCCGACTAGAAAAGATGTGAAAATATATAAAAATGTTACCAAATGTGCAAAAGTATACGCGATAAATGTATTTCTGCTCAAAAAATGCTCAATAAATTATTATTATTATTATTATTATTATTATTATTATTATTATTATCCTCCCTCATTTTTCATCGAATTATTTCCCTAAAAATTACTCACCCATTGAATTGTGAGAGATTCTGCTCCATGCGTTACAATGGCGATGCGCCGGACTTCCGGCAGAAGTCGCGAAACAGATAAGACTAATCGTATCGCGACGCTCACTGACCCATTCCCGAATTCGATACACATATCTCTCCAGTGTCCCATCTCCGATTTCGTTAAACGAATTTTCCGGTGGTACTGGGGAGGAGGAAGTTTAACTCGCTAGTTTTGATGAAAATTTGCTCGTTCAATGTCCGTTTTCACGTCTGCCCGTTCGCTGTTCCGAACCCGAGCGTATCCCCACTTTTTCGCCGTCCGTCATCCGCGTTCACTTGCACTTGCGAGCCTCCGATCTATGTCTATACACAGAACCGACGGCCACTCCGGATTTGATTCGATTACCGCGAAACAGAGTCAATTACCCGGCATGCGCCCATGGCCGATCGGCAGGACGGAGGGAAAGATCAAGAGTGGACCCGCTGCGAAACTATCGGGTCATAACCGGCCGAGTTTATATCGCATTAACATCGAAGCATGCAGCACTCCGAGGCGCCAATCGATAACACAGTGTTCCATCCGTGTCGCGTGTACGTGCCGATTCGATGCCATCAATTAGGCAAGACCATCGGGCGACGATTGAATGGACGAGAAAAAAGCGGCTGCGGAGACTCGCGATGAAATATTTCTTTCTCTTTATTATTAAAAAAAATAATTGCATACATTTTTTAATTTTTTAAAATTCAGATTCGCGGCTGCAACAACCAAATTTGGATTCGGCACATGGTTAAGGAGGGAGTCTCGCTGCGCGCTGACTTTTTTTTGAACAAAAATCAACGATTACTTAAAATCTGAAAAAATTCATACGCATTGAATTTGTTAATAACATTTTGCAATTATTATTATGCAAAATTAATCTTCTCAGTACCTTTAGTATACATGATTTTTTCGGATTTTTACACCATCAAGAAATACTTGCAATTTTCTCTAATTGTTGTCGAACTTATGCGAAGTCAGCGCGCAGCGGGACTCCCTCCTTAAGGCGCTCGATCCCCAATAACGCTTCAATTTTTTGCAATTTTCATATGGCTTCCTTATAAAAGTAGAAAATTGAAATGTTTACACCGCTTTCTCATAAAAGTTGAAAATCGCAATTTTCATTCTCTTTTTTTTGTCGCGAAGCTTTCTATGAGGAAGCCAAAAATACAGACAATGCTTCCTCATAGAAGAGGCTTTGCGACAAAAAAAAAGAGATATGAAAATTACAATTTTCTACTTTTATGAGAAAGCGATGTAAAAATTTCAATTTTCTACTTTTTTATTTTTATTTTTTATTATTCTATCAGAAGTTCGTACTTTAAAAAAATCAGACGGTTAAATTAAATGGAAGATTCTCTTTCAGGAGACAGAAATACTATGGACATAGCTAATTTTACAGCCGATTTTATAGACAATTTCATAGCCGATTGTGCAGCCAATTTTATAACCAATATTGATGCCAATTTTGTAACCAATTCAAAAGACAACTTTATACACAATTTTGCTTATATCAATAATTTTTTTCGATTTTTTTTTTATTCGCGATTTTTATAGTCTGTCGTGAATTGCGCTTCGACCTCTCGTGAAACAATTAAACAATAAGCTGAGGGCCAGTCCCCCCCCCCCCTCCCCGTTGTCATGGTCATCACGTCGTCGCCAAGCGATTCATTATGTGAAGTCGCGTATGAGCGAAAGAGTGCGGTATATAACGCGAGCTACATGTAATAACGCGAAGGTAATCGTTGCTATGATGGTAATTATCCACTTGGCGGCTCGTAATAGTCGTCGTTGTCCCTCGTACGAGGATCGACGCCGTGGACTTGACATTCAGGCAGGTCCAACACGGCACGTCGAACTTTTATACGAGCGTTTCCCTTTTGCATACCCGTAACGAGCTATGATTGCGACGCTTGTTACATTCCTAACAATTAACATCTGGGCGGTCGGCGACAGTTAATTGCGCAATCAAAGTTTATGCAACGCGCATTTCAGAACTATAGAATGATTTTTTTTGTTCGACTTTTTAAACATTATTTACGTCGCATAGGGTAAAAGTAGCGAAGCATTTTTATTTTTTCCTTAGATCTGATTCCTGAATTGGTAGTAGTAGGGGAAAAGTGGTGAATATGGCCCACCTCGATTAACACGTAAACCAATGATACATGGACCGGAGCCATATTCCCCACTTTTACCCTATCTGAGATTTTCAATGTTTTCGCGAATTCCTCAATTTTTTAATATTTACTTATTTTTTACGTTATCGAACGTTATTGGAAGATAAATTGTGAAATGGAGAGCCTTTTCGTGTCAATCTCACGAAAATCCTAACGACTAAAACAATTCATAATTTTCCTTGAAACGCATCAATCAATCAAAAGTTTCCCCCGATTATTTCTATTTCTCCACCGTCACGTATATTTTTAGTACAATAGATTTTCATTTCGGCTATCGCATTTTCATTTCGTACTCACGAGGAACCGCCTAAAATAAATAACTTGATGGGCGATCGCAACGCTCCTGGAAAAAAATTGTTATCATTCGAGCTGGCCCTCGAGGCTAACCGTGCTGGCTTATCGTGAATAGCCCCTTTGCTGAATCGGTCCGAAGGGAGAGTCTTAGAGAGTCGTTCCACTGAGGGCGTCACAATTACCATAATTGCCGCGGTGAATTTCGGTGGATTTTTTTCTGTATTCCTTTTCTGCCCAACATTTATTTCCTGACGATACAGCAGAATTAATTATTTTCTCATAGAGCTCTATTGTTCGATAGAATTGTTTTAAATAAAATTTTTCCGATAATCTCTTTCCCGTTCCTTTTCGCAATTATCATAATTACCAATGAATTTTGGTAGATTTTTTTTTTTCAACTGAACATTTATGTCCTGATGACGCAGCTAGGATTAATTATTTTCTCATAGGACTGTAAAGTTCGATAGCATTTTTTTAATTAAATTTTTCCGTTAATCTCTTTCCCGTTCCTTTTCGAAATGATCACAATTACCGCGGTGAATTTTGGTAGATTTTTTTTTTCAACTCAACATTTATGTCCTGACGACGCAGCTAGAATTCATTATTTTCTCATAGAGCGGTACCGTTCGATCGAATTTTTTTAAATAAATTTTTTCCATTAATCCTTTTTCCGCTCCTTTTCGCAATTATCAAAAATGCTCCTGAGATTTTTGGTGATTTTTTCTTACATTTTCGTTTCTGCCCAACATTTATTTTTTGACGATACAGCTAGAATTAATCATTTCCCCATAGGGCAAAATAATTTTTTTTTTTTTCAACTGAACATTTATGTCCTGATGATGCGGTTAGAATTAATTATTTTCTCATAGGGCGGTACCCTTCTATAGAATTTTTTTAAATACATTTTATCCGTTAATCCTTTTTCCGCTCCTTTTCGCAATTATCAAAAATGCTCCTGAGATTTTTGGTGATTTTTTTCTTGCATTTTGTTTTCTGGCCAACATTTATTTTTTGACAATACAGCTAGAATTAATCATTTTCCCACAGGGCGGTGTCGTTCGATGGAAATATTTTTCATAATCAAATTTTTCCATTAAGCTTTTTCCCGTTCCTTTTCGGTATCGCGACCTATTTAACTCCCCGACTGGTCATTAAATTTTACCTCGACGATCCGAGCGCTCGTTCAGCTAACTGTATATCCGCCACGTGCCGAGGAAAGGACCGAAGAAGTAATTTAAAAGAGGATCGATATCACGAGAAGGTGCGTGCGAACTCCTCGTCTTATCGTTCGCTCCCCGCAGACGCCATCGAGAGACGATTATAAAAATCCTTATCGAGGTCGAATTTGCCTCGAGGGGCGGCCGACCTTCGGGCCATTCGCGGCGCGACGTCCCATTCGTTTTATCCCTCGATAACTCGTATTAACTGCCAGTTCGGCTCACAACATATTAATCGTCGACGGGAGATGCAATATAATTCCACACAGACGGTCTTGGTACGAAAAGCGCCGCTGTCATTAAACGACACCGACAATCCCTCATTGCTCTTGTCCACATGTCGGCGAAGTTCTTACCAGTCACCTGTCGAGCTCGTAAATTCTTTCGCATGCCGCGCTCCGTTCGCGACGCTCTCGATGCAAATATTCGTCTTGGAATTTAAATCTCCCTTTCCTCTTCGAGTTGTTAAGCAATCATTTTTATATATTATTTTGCCTGCTATTATTTTTGCGACTAAAAATTTGGTCGGTGGAAATGTCTGACAATTATTTCAAATTTTTGTAGCTTTGCTTCCTCAGAGAGGAAGATTTTTTGATGAAAGAAAAATTGCGATATTTCTACTTTTAGTTCTTGCGCTTGATCGAACGTTCGAAGGGTCGAGGCTGGAAGTGAAAAACGGATAAATTTTAATTGTCGGGCTCAGGTCAATTATTTACCGTGCTTGGATTAAATTTACTGAGTCTAGTGTTATCGTTTGGAGGAAATAAGATAGCGATGAGGCGGTGAGGATCGGCAGGGATGCTGGACAAACTATCGGATTCGCGAGTCCGCCTCGATCGGTAAAGTGGAGAACGTTCTCCGTCTTCGGGTTGGATTACGCGACTGTTTCCCCGAGAATTTGACGGCGAATCCATTAAGTTGATGGAGAGAACGTCGCAGACGTTGTGTCTCCTCGTCGGCCTCGTGTCAGCCAGACAGAATTCCGATAACGATCATATTATCACTGAATATTCGCCAGACGCGAAGACACCCCCGGATCTGAAAATGTTGTCAGAACGTGTCGTACGATAATCGAATCTCTGCTTTATACATCTCTTAGACGTTATTTTTGGTTTTGTTTTGTTTTATTAAAAATAACTAAATATGCTGAATCGTGTAGAAAAAATAATCATAGAAGAATTTAGATAGATATTTATTTCAGTGTATCCTTTAAGGATTTTTACACTGTGTCAATTTTTTTATTCCGTGTATTTTAAATTCTTTACTTTTAACAATTTTTCCAAATTTTTTGACATATTCGCACTATTCAATGACAGGCTTTCCCTTCAAGTGTGCATTTACAAACAGTCGCACCTCCTCTCCACTCTTATTCTCCAACGAGTAGTGAAAATTTAATTTTGCATAAACACCTGTAACTTTTTTAATAAACTTCACTCAAGCTTGGATATTGCGTTTAATTAATTAAATTAAAGTGCGACGACCTTTTGCACAGTCGCCTCGTGATTAACCAACTGATATCCTTAATTTAATTAAATAATGAGCTGTTAATTGAGCCCGACAGCGCTTCGAGGCACTCGAACTTTCCTAAAGCTTGGATTTTAGTTTTTATTAACTCGAACTTCTATTCTTCGAAACTTCCTTAATTAATGCGCCTGTAGTTTATTTACCGAAATGTTCGCAACGAGGATACACGCTTGGTTGTAACGCATTAGAGTCGTGCCAATTACAAACCGAGCGCGCAATTGCCGACGCACCGTCCCATCATACAATACGTACCGCGCTTTGTAACGAGCTTACACGTTCAATTATGTAACATTTTCGTGGAATTCGTCGTCCCCGGACTGAGAGTAAAGGGGTAAAGTCTGATATTCCACGGAACGGACGACGATGTTTAATTGAGTGGGCGGAATCCCAATGCTGCGTCGTGCACGGATGAAAGGGCGTTTTCTGTCTCAGCGGGCAAATCGAGATGTCGCTCTGATTCTACAATCAAAATTCCGTCGTACGATTAACAACGACAAATGATTAAATTAAATGTGGATTTTTTTTTACAGACCGTGGATGCAGCCGGGGGTCGGAGGTGGAGGTGGGGAAGGCCACGTGGTTGGGGCACAGAGCGCGACGGGCGATGACGAGGCGCCGAAAGATCCTGGTGCTCGGATCACCCATCAGTCCTACACGGAGAAAGATTACGAAGGTACAGAAAACAAAAAGACAAAAAAATAAAAAGTAAAACCGTAAGGTTAACATTGGCGTTATCTGATCGAAAACATTATTCTTATTCATTCAAATCAATTGTCCATAAAAATTTAACTTTGTATAGTTTGCATCACAAAAAAAATGATTTTTTTGGATTAAGGTAGTACTAGCACAATGACTGACGCCGCCTAAGTTCGAGAGAAAAAAGACAAAGATTACAAACACTTCTCAATGAGAAAACAATCTGAAAAAATGCTAGCATACAAAAGGTGCTGAAAAGATTGTTTGTGCATAATAATAATTTCAGAATGTTCATAACAAATTACTGAAACTAAAATTGTGCAACAAATTACCCGGCAACCAATTTTTTTTTTTATTACGAAAATGATTTGTTAATTTTTCTGAATACGTATGAATTTTTTCAGAATTTTATCTAATACTTGAAAATTACGATTTTAAA
>JAPYZC010003176.1:0-17462 GCA_030522665.1 Ichneumoninae sp. A BG-2022a | reverse complement strand
TAAAAAAAAAAAGGAAAAAAATATATACAGAGAAACAGAAAACGGGAGAGATTCGAGGAAGAGTGTGTCCCGCCAGGGAGGCAGGAGGGATGCCTGCGAAGGGGGAGAGGGGTAAAGCCACGGACTTCAGCATCGCGGCCATCATGGCGCCCAGGGGTCCGTCCTTCGGACATTACCACCTGCAGGGACTCGGTAACGCGGCGAGCAACACCGTCGAATGCAACGGCAAAGCTTTCGTCGCCTCGTCGAACCTCGATCACCGTGAGTTTATTATCATTAGAACGCCCGAGGGCGACTTTTCGCGTCCCCGACCGAGACTCGCCACCCCTCGAGAGCCCGTCGGGCGTTGCGGAACGCGCGGCGCGGACACCGATTGCTTGTTTTCGTTCCGTCGGCACCCGAGTTCCGAGAAGAGACGATCCACTCCAGATCCTCGCGGAGATCCATCGGGCGATCTACGCGCCTCTCGATCCTTCGTGGAAAGGAGGATGAGACGGCGTTAAAAAACACCTTTCACTCAAACACCCCTAATTTATTCGAGGCTCGCAGACGGAGTGCTTTTTCTCCGAGGTCCACGGAGAGTGCGTTCTCCCTCCCCGAGGGCCGAAGTACAAATTTTCATGAATAGTCGAACACACCGATCGGCGAGGTATCGAGGGAGCGCAAGTTGGTCCTTCGAGGAGTTTTGGGAGCGGAGTTTTCTGGGCGGCCCGGTAACGCGATCGCCGGGATCTCGAGTGCCGCGGATCCTTTCCTGCCCTTCACCTCGGCTGGTGGGACACTCGACCCTTTTGCCTTGTGTCCCCGATCCGCAGGCACGAATGCCCGTTGCGGTGGTGACAGGTTTCTGGGTGGTCCCGACCGTCGCGCTCCTTCTCTCTCCTTCGGTGACACACTCCGTGTTACAGTAATATAGCAAGAACGAAAAAAAAAAAAAATGCGAAGGTTCGCGGGACGGTGCGTCGCTCATATTTCTCCTTCGTTTCTAGATCGGTCCCTCCGAGAGCGCAGCCTCGTTCGAGCCGGGTTCTTTTAATTGACGAGAACCAACGTGCTCGCATGTGTTCCGCAAACCTCCTCCCGAATGGTGAACGTCACGTCCTTCTCGATGAAGAGGGCAGACGAACGGGGCTGGCAATGGCGAACCGATCCGAGAATGCAATTAGTTTTAGCTTCCTGCAACGGTCTGGCAATGGCAGTACGCGGTGCCGATAGCGCGGTAATAACTTTATACAATTCATCGGACCTCGAGCGTGGAACGGTTTCTCAATAATTCAACGTCCACTCGAACGGCGGAGACTCGCCGGGCCGCAGCTTAGCTCCAGATGTAATAATAACAATGACGTTAATTCAAGTTACTCGGTTTTAGTCACTGTGGCTCATGGAAATACGGCGGCTCAATGATTTCTCTGGTTACGACGGTAATTTATTACCGTTGCGACGCAGACCGGCTTGCTCGCGGAGGTGGTTCTGTGGCAACGGGAGCGTTGTTTTTACAACAAAGTTGACCCATCCCGTTGTAAAAGCAGCGTCTCGTTACGGTGTGGCCGACTGTCCGGCCACGGAGTCTCCGCGACGAAGGAGATCTATGCGGTTGCCGTGTCGCGACTAACCGGTCAGCAACGACTCACGGGGTCTCTTTGCGCGGCGATCGGGATTTATTGGTTCCGGGATTTATTGCACTTTGGGATGTTGCGGAGGACAGGGAAAAGCGGTCGAACCATTAACGGGAAGCAGCGAGTCCACGATGCCCCTAAGTCAATGCGCTGCTAGTTCCGTCCTCATCTTTTAGGCATCAATGGAACACGGAGAAAAAGATTTGTTGGATTGACCGTAGGCGCGCTGACGTGCGTTCACAGGCGTTGTTTCGTTGGTACAACCAACAATGTTTGTTTGAGTCAATATATTTTGAATCGTTCACCAAAGCGACACTGTAAAAATATTGTCAATTTAACGTACTGCACTGGAAGTTTTTATCCAAAAACTGGTATAGTCAATTTAATGTCCATTTTTTATGAAACATTTATATACTTTTTCAATGAAATTAAAGTAAATTATTAAAAATTAAGAATTTTCAATCTTTTTAATACACTGAACATTAATTTTTCACTACAATTGTACATGCAATTTAATATACCAATTTTTGCATAAACACTTCGAGTCTGGTACGTTGAAATCCATACGATTTTTAAAGTCAATGCTTTAGTTGTACCAGCAACATAACAGCTTTGAACGTATGTCATTGAGAATTTCGGTCAATCCAACGAATCGTTTTTCTCATCAAAGTCACGATACGACTCTGGTTCCAGGCATCAATGGAACACCGAGAAAAAGAAATGGTTGGATTAACACGCGTTCAAAGGCGTTCTTTCATTGGCACACCGACAAATTTTTGAATGTACATATTTTTAATCGATCGAAGCGAATGATCGCTCCACGAAGCGACGCTCTACTTGCACCAGCAACATAAAACCTTTAACGTATTATCATCGCGAATTTTGGTTGATCCAACCATTCGTTTTTCTCACGACTCTGGCAGTTATCATAATCTTTCCTTCGGACGTTATCGTGATGTCCCTCCACGCCCTTGCAACTATTCTCTCGATCGCTCGGGAGGTCGTCCTTGATTTAATTCGATCCCTCACGGATGAGTTCCTCCTCAATGAGGCCGATCAATCGCGCCGCGTCGAATCAACGCTTCGCCTCATGCGGTTATACGATACTCACGCGATGAGTTACTTATCCATCTCCCATTCACACGTACTCCGCGTACACGACGTCTCCGGGGTTGTTATTACCGCTGGATATTCGTGCGTCGATTCTTTGTACGACCATCGAGCGAGTGAATCCTTTCTAAGACGCACGCACAGCATCGCTTTGAGTTATTTTTTCCTGCAGCGCTCGAAACGCACGCAACGCACGAAGAGTCGGGCTCCGGTGAGATGGTAATGCACGCAACGTGGTTACACGCGCGTGTGCAAATTGAAATGTACGCAGGAATGATCGCGCACGCCAAGCCACCGGTTCAATGCGGGAAACTCATTTAACCGGCCGCGAAATCCGCGACACGCGGCTCGCAGCGTCTCCCTTGCCGGTGTCACAACGGATGCATTCAAAGAACGCCGAGTCTCCGCGCTCGAACTGAATAGCTCGGTAGAGCTGTAAACATCGTACCCGAGACAGTCGAACCGTCAACTTCATCGGGATTATTCGCAATTCGCGTGCGCATGCGAGAACCGGCGGAAACACGCGATGCACGAACGCGCCGATTGTCGCCGATCTCTCCACGATCCGGCGCGCTCTAAATAAAATCCGTTTGACTCCGGAGGATTTTATTCGCGGCAAATGACGATCCATGGATTAAGTGGATTTTTATTTCGAGCACATCGCCACTTCAGAGGAGACCGGGGCAAAACGGGACAGTGAGAGCGAAACTCAATTTTCCAAGGATTTTTGGATGCTACTTTGTTCCAACGATTTTTAAACCCGTTTTGCCCCACACACCACCAAAAGTTTTTGGAAAGTTCCGTTTTGTCGCATTATCCCATTTTGCCCCGCTCTCCCCTACACCCAGAAAAAAAATTTATTTGACGGCCACCGTTTAGTAAGATTAAGTAAAATATTTATTTGACTTAAATAAATATTTATTTTCATTAAGTAAATAGTTACCTAATTGAATCAAATATTTATTTTACGTAATCTTAATAAACGGTGGCCGTCAAGTAAATTTTTTTTCTGGGTGTACTTGTGCGAATCCCGACCCGATTGATTCTCATCGAAGGTGACGAAAAATCTCTGCCGGATCGTTTGTCCCCCGATCCATTGTTTTTGCCGCCGAGGAGCCTCCGTACGGTAGTCAACAGCCCGAACTTTAAATACATCTCGGTGCAGCCGATAATTGAAATATAAAATAAACGACGAAGGCGAAGCTGACACCCTCGGGGGCTCCCGACGCTTATAGTGTTTCTGGGCGAACCGTAATTATCCTTCAAAGTAAAACCATCTAAACCGGGCAAAGGCGTTCGTGGGAAGAAAACTGGCTGGGTTTGAGAAATAAAATGATAAAAAAGGCGTCTCTCAAGGAGTCGAATGAGAGTGTTCGAAGGCCCCGAGAGCACACAACTCGCGAATAAGAAGATCCTTTAACGCGCGCGTTTAAAATAATCGTTATACTTACCAACACGCAGCGATGAAAACATCATGTCGCCGGGTGTCGCAACATGCATACTCGGGGCGCTTCTCCTTCGCTCCGCGCCGGTGATGCCTGGAATGGGAAAAATATATAGGTAAAATAAGCGCGCTGGAGGTGTTTGATGCGCGGGGCGAGAGAATCTCGCAGCGGCAACGGCAGCATCGGCCCAGCAGGACTCTCGGCTCGGAATCGAGAGATGCTCTCCGCGGTCCGTCGGCGCATATAATCCGTGGCTCTCATGACTCCCTCTGTACCGCGCGCGCACGCGGAGGAACGGGTTTACCTCTAAATTATACATAAATACGCTATTTATGCGCTATTTATGCGGGCATGCGATCGTCGACGGAGCGACGTTTTCTCTGCTCCGGAGTCTCCCGAGAAAATATCGAGTGAGAGAATATGTAAGGGGTGTAGGAAACCGAGTCGAAAGTTGCACTCGTGCGATCGCGAGCGCTCTTTTTTTGCGCTCGTTAAATCATTCGATTCCCCCGACACCGGGTTCGCGATATCGGTGCCTCGAAGCTCCGACTGCATTCGAGCTGTCTGAGAGCCTCGGAAACAGTCGAAGACGGTGTTCTGGGTCGGAGAACATTATTTCGAAAATCGTGGGAGAAAATATTGGGAAAAGGGAAATAATTTACTCGTACACTGTAAAACAAAATTCGTGTGAAATTTAATGTATCGATTTTGGAAGTTATTATGTAGAAACTGGTATATTGAATTTCATGTACTGTTGTGGTGAAAAAATAACGTACAGTATATTAAAAACGTTAGCAATGCTTTACGTTTCATAATTTATAAAAGTGCATTCTTTTTCATCACAATTGTACATTAAATTTTATGTAGCAGATTTTGCACAGAAATTTCCTGTCCGGTGCGTTAAATTTACAAGTTTTATTAACAGTGAAAAAAATTCGTGTGAAATTTGTACCGGTTTTGAAATTTGTTATGTAGAAACTCTTATATTAAATTTCATGTGCGATTGTGATGAACAATTAATGTACAGTATATGAAAACCTCCTCAGAAATATTTCACTTTAATTTTACAGTATAAAAGTTCTCCAACTCCAATAATTTGCATTAATTTCCGTGTAAAAGTACATTCATTTTTCATCACAATCGTACATTAAATCTAACGTGCCTGTTTTTGCATTAAAAAAAACTTTCGGTCCGACGCATTAAATTTAGAATTTCTTTTTTTACAGTATACGCGAGCATACATAAATAGATGTACGGGTAAGTTGCTCGACGATCTACGACTTTCACGCGCGGTGGGGACGCATACATTAAAGAATCGGTGTTGAATACTTTATATTTTCCGTACCCTCGCCCGGAGTACGTGTCGATCGGTACGGTGTCACATAACTCTGCAATATTGTCGCGTACAAGCAGATATACCGCCAAGCGTGTCTATCGTAAACGCGCTTCACGCTGTTATCTGTAAACAGTTAAGTATTGCAGGTGACTTCACGAACGCTGCCAACCAGGAGACTCCCGACGCGTCATAAAAAATATTTAAAATACTCGAAAAAAAAAAATATATATATATATACATATATATATATATTTAATTCAAGAATAAAAAAAAAAAAATTTGATGCCAACTAGGGTGGTTCGCGGGTCTGAAGATGGTCTGTAAAATTGTCTCCCGTTTCTCGAGACTCCCCCCCCCCCCTTCCAGAAAATTTAATCGCAACGTTCTCCAGCCGCAGAAACTTTTCCTTTCCGGCTCGGCTCGAAAAGTCGAGCGTATTGACAACGAGGAAGTCGCCGCCGCGTTGCGACACTTCGAAACTTCACCGGCCGGTGTCTCTAATCGTAGAACACCAATTATCATAGTCGCTCTGTATCACAGCGCGTACGACTCCGCGCCACGGCGGCGTACAATAATAATGAATATCCGAAGCGTTGATAAACGCTGAAAGCGCGAGCTTCGTTTCGAGATTTATACCTCTCGCTGTATAATTACGTTACGATAGTTTCGCGTCTATGTCCACTCGGCGCGGACTCCTCTGAATAAACCATTCGCGTCGCGGAACAAAAAAGAAAAGAAACAAACAAAAACAAAAAAAAACGATGAACGATTTTCACTCTTTCGCCAGGCAGCGGCCAACGACGGCAACAGTAGTTATATTTATTATCAAATGAACGATCGTAAATCAGATGATTATTTCTGCGCGGAGAACTCGAAATGTTGCCGGAGCCGAATTAATCACGGGTGTAAATCCTCGCGGGCGTTTGTGCCCCCCCCCTCCCCCCTTGGCCCGTGCGTGTGTGCGTATCCGCGCGAGAGTTCCAGCCAGCTATGGGTCTATGTGCCCGGCCGAGTTGGTACGTTAGGTATATTATATGCGGCTGCTGTGGGTCTCGCTCGCGGGAGCTCGCGAGATAGGTAAATAGTTTGCATTAACTCACGTCAACGTGTGCGGGCCCCCGTTAGTTACTATCAGCGTCCCCGCGTCGTCCATTATTCCCTCTAACGAGGAATATAATAATCCTGTGGCGCACCGAGAGCGAGGGAGCGGGGAGGGGGGGGGGGGAAGGAGGAACGAAGCGGAGGATTGCAAAAGCTCCTCCGTGCCATAATGTCCGAGGAGAAAAGCGTGACACCGCTGATGAGCTGTTTAATACAATTGCTCTCGAGCGTGTGTACGTAATATAAAATCCGTTTTACCTATCACGGCCCGGAGAGTTCTCATTTCTGCTCGGTGTAAAATTAATAAACTTGTAAATTGATGTGAAAAAGCGAAGCAGCCGGGAAGGTACGAGCGGGCGGCGCTGAAGAGCCGTGCGCTACGGGAGTTCGAGGCTCAACACCGTGGGTGTTGAATCGTCTTCGTCTATTTCTATCCCCCCCCCCCCCACCCGCCTCGTTGTAACGAGGAAATATAATAATGTCGAGTTCGCGTGTCGGTCCCGCGATCCGGCGACTCCAATTTATTTCACCTACAAACTGTTCGGAGTCACGAGGCATTCATCGACTTCCACCGGTATTCCCGCTTTGTCTCTCCTGATCGAGTTATAAAAATAAAGAAGATCGATAAAAATATTAATAAATCGGCGCTCCGAACTTCGCGACTTCGCTGGCGCCCGAGAGCGCAACGGCGATGAATGCAGGGAGATTTATGTCTCTCGAGAGACCCTTTTTTTTAGATCAATATTTTTCTGGCAATTGATTTAGTTGGGAAATTATTAAATCGTTGAGCTCGTGCGACAAATGTCTTCTCGATGATCGCTCTCGCCCTCGGACCGAACGATCTTTATTGCGTGCATTAGGGGAATGCGTCACATGGTCGCAGTTTCTTGATGGTGAAAAGTGGTGGGGGGCACGTTGCTAGCAGAGCACGTTGCTAGCATATAGGTTCAAAGCTTCTTCTCACACAATTACTTTTTTTACTCTGGGAACTAAAAATCACAAGTATTATAAAGCAATTAATAAGGTATTTTAAAAGAATTTCTGATCATTCTTTCCCTACATGGATTCCGAGATACATGAGCTTAACATTGTGTCAATTAACATGAGGTGCATATTGTGCCGCGTGGAAAGCGACATTTTTTTAAATATATATTTTCAGACTACTGTATTAGAATTTTTTTCTAAAATAACATTACAACATTATTACGGCCGTATTAAAAAAATAAAATCGAGCTGTGCCCATAGATTTTCGAGTTGAAGGACCTTCGAACCTGTATAGACACTTAGGCCTCAACCATTGCTAGCAACATGCCCCCCCCCCCCCACCATTAAAAAACGGCGATCTGTGACGTATTCCCTTAACTCGAAACATCTTCGAAAATCTATGGGCACAGCTCGATTATATTTTGTTAAGTCTTTCCTAATAATGCTGTAATGTTGATTTAGAAAAAAAAATTTATAAGGTAGTCGGGAAATATATATATTGTTTAAAAAACAATGTTGCTTTTCACGCTGCATTGTACGCAGTTCATGCTAATTGACATAATTTTAAGATCATATATCTCAGAATCCATGCGGTCAAAAAATTATTAGAAATTCTTTAAAAAAAGCTTCTTTGTCTGCTGTATAAGACTTGTGGCTTTTAGTTCCAAAAGTGGAAAAGTCGATGTGTAACGTATTTCCTTAATCGGACACCGACGCCTTACCGCCCGACGGAATAAAGAGGTGCCACTGGGAAATAAAAGGAGCGAGTCCTAACGTTCGATTTCGGTCGCCGAGACACAATTCCGTTACGCAGTATTTCACGGTCACGATCAGCGAGATTCTCGCGACCGTGCACGCGCTCGGAGCCCTCGCCGTCTGCGAACCGCTCGTCTCTCCTTCTCTCCGGTCCCTGTATCGAATAATTTAACGATTTCGGTGGCGGAGCTCGCGCTCAGCGCGATAGCGCGAGGGAGAACGAGTTAAATCCGCCACCTACTCGTCGCCGTACTCCCCCGTGGGTTTTGCATTAATCGAAACGAGCCCAACGAAACGATACGCCCGTTTAATAAATAATAAATATTGTAACCCGGCGTGCAATATTCCCGCTAATTCCGTCCGACCACACACCGGACGAGTCCCGCTGCTCTGTTACTCCCGCTGTGGAGAGCCTCGCGCGAGAACCTCCGCCACGGAGCTCCCGGCGTCCACCGTGCCCATTTCGGCATTCGTTAATTATTATCGAACACGACAATTTCTCCGCATACATTTTCAACGACCCCTCGGCGAGAACGAGTGCGATCTCGATTGTACCTTCGAATTACCGGCCAACTAACGTACCGTCCGATAAATTGAAAAAGTGGATCAAATATAAACAACAAAAATTTCCTCACATTTCTTCGATCGAATTGTCGAACTAATTTAGAAAAAAAAATTTTTAACGTCTTAAATATAAATAAATTAAAAATATCTCTCACACTCCATCGACCAAATTGTCGAACCGATTTAGGAAAAAAAATTAAGTGCATTAAATATAAATGAACAAAAAATTCTTCCATATTCCGTCGATCGAATCATCGAGCCGATGGTGAAACAAAAAATTAAGAAAGTGTGTAAAATATAAATTGCAAAAAAATGCTCATACTGCTTCGATCGAATTATCGAGCCAATAATGAAAAAAAAAATGAAGAAAGTGTATAAAATATAAATTGAAAAAAAAAATGCTGATACTGCTTTGATCGAGTCGACAAAATAAAAAATGTTTGATTAAAAAATTTGTCCACAGGAGTGAGATCGTCGCCGATGAACATCGTGGCGACGGCGACGGTGGTGACGGAGGGTCCGATTCTGGACGACGAGGACGAGGACGAGGTCGACGAGGGTGTCGGCGAGGCGGAGAGCGAGGAGGCAAAATCGGCGGACGGCGGTGACGAGGAGGTCGACGTCGAGGAGTGCAGCAGCGTCGAGGACGGTCCGCTGAGCGTAACCGACGAGTTGCCGAGCTGCCGGAAACTGGACGGCCTCGACGGCGATGTGGAGAGGAGAAACGGAAGCTCGACGAGAAAGCAGCAGCGCATGCGGGAGCGGGAGGAGCAGCTACGTCACAGGACCTCCTGCAACTCGGAGGAGCTGAGGAACGTCGAGTGTCACCTCGAGACCAAGGAACTCTGGGACAAGTTCAACGAACTCGGTACCGAGATGATCATCACCAAGACCGGCAGGTGAGTCATCCTCTCTCTCCCTCGCGTTCCCGGCTCTCTCGGGACGCGTCCCGTCGAGATAGCTTATTAATCCGCTACTGTGACCATTCGAAATTTATACATATCCGCGCGACGGTGTAAAACGTATATGTTCATTATTTATCACAGCCACTGGGCTTATAATTATTTAATATAAATTAGGGAGCGTTTAAAGAGGCACAAGTCAACAGACCGGCTCCTCATGGCCGAATAAAATTCGAGCCAATTTTCGGAGCGCCGGTTTCGCTCTTCCCCCTCTCATCGTGGCTTACGGTTTTTTTATGGGACATTCGAGGAAATTAAAAAAATAATTTACGGTGTCCCATCGTAAAGGCGGACGCGCGGGCGCTAGCGAGCGAATGGTGTCCATTTTTATAGGCTATGCTAATAAAGTCCGGGTCGCGAGGCGCAGCTGCACGCTCCTGGGATGCGTGACCACGTCGGAATTATGAGATATTCGTGCTTACGTGTTACCTGCTGGGTATTCGTGTATACTCTGCCTGCTCTATACCGCTGGGTCTCTACTCTCCTCTGTACACGCCTATACGGTATAGCGTACCCTGCCTACGGAGGGGTGCAGCAGTCCTCGGGCGCGCGCGAGTATGCACCGCTCTCACCAGGAACAACGACCCTCCTCGTGCCAGCCTTGAAAATTGAAACGCGTGCAGGGCCCTCTCTCTTACTCTTCCTCTATCTTTTTTTTTTTGTTTTTAATTCTCTCTATGCCTCCGCCGCGGACTCTAACGAACCGCGACTCTGCTCAATTACACCGCGATAAATAACTATTGATCGCGCGATATACACGTGTAAAGTAACGAGCGAACACGACGCATTATAAAGAAAAAATAATACTTTAATCGACGCTGTGATCGAAATAATACATTATTGATAGAGATAAACATTTGCATCACTCGTCAGCTGCAATCGACACGCTTCGCGTCGGGCATGCGGGCTTTGATTTACCGCGGCTCGCGACATCGACGCTCCTTCCTGCGCCGATGGAAAATTAAGACATTTCTTGGCTGCTTCGTTTGAAGCTAAAAAAAGAAAAAACGCGTCGCACATGGATCGCGCATGTCCGATAAAAAACATTGTCAACCCGTCATCCGGGAAAAAAGTTGCGAATCCAACGATAGCTTCTTGGAGTGTCCTATTATTGAGCAATTGCATATCAATGAGCTTATCGATTGCTATTCGCGATTGAGAATAATATACTCGGATCGTTTTTGCGTCGAGCACCTGGAGCCGTCGTTCTTGCATCGCAGCTGGGTTATTAACATGATTAATTACCCCGGCGCGCGAACATTGGTCAGCGGAGGAAAAAAAAAGAAAAAAACGCTTGACGTTTCAATACCGCTGCAAATGTATTGTGACATGCGGCGCCGGTGGCTCGCATTATGTTACGTTCGACTTGTAGATCGTTTCAGCTCCGTACCGACATTGTGCCCGTATAATCCGCGTGAAATTTTCCAAAATTTCTTAGTCACGCTGGAGAGTCGCAAGAGCCGACGTAACGCACCTACTCCTCGGTCGATGTTCTCTGGACGCGAGCGAGATAAAAGAAATCGAAGAAAATAGGCGTCGTTAGTCGTAACGAGCCAGAAAATTTTTTCGTCCCCGCTCGCCGAAGGGAGCGTCGCAGGGGCGCGAGGAGAAAAATGTGTAGGAACGAGCGCGCGCGCGTCCAATCAGGTGGAATTGTTGGGTCTCAACGGGACGTCGAGAGTTCTCGGGGCGCGAGGGCGCTTTCTTCGTCAATCCCGGTTACCTAAAAATCTTTTTCCCACGTTTGCACCCGCCACGGCCTTCGACGTCGTCCCGGTCACACCGCCCTTTTCCCTGGCCGACTCGGGACGACCCAAATTCACGCTACAAAGCCACTTCGAGAACCCAAACTCTCGACACTCACACTCGACACTCTACACCTTCTGAATTAATCCTCGAGCGAAAAAACAATGATCAATCAATCGCAATTCTTCGCGCCACAGAACGACACCTAAGCCCTCCTTGGTAGAAACTTTGAAGCGTTACATCGGGCCCCGATAAGGCCTAGTCAGTGGCTCGTCAGGTTCCAGTGTAACAAAATTTCCACCAGGTCGGTCGGCGAGATATAAAAAATCTCCTCGGCCAACGAAATGAATAAATCACATTGTGACAAAGTGTCAACAGCATATAATTTTCTAAGCCGCAGTTCCGTGCGCCAGAGCAGCCTGGGCTTGTTTCTGCACTCGGTGTGCGATTGTTCGTGGGGTGGCTCGCGCACTCCCTGACAGCGCTCATTCGCACGTTGGGCAATGGTAACGGCGCCAGAAATAAACCAGGATAATAGGCTTTTTTTCACGTTCCACATAGCACAAGACACGAAGTGTTGGTAACGGAGACGATAATAGAGGTTGGATGAAAACGCGTGAACGATGCGTGAGGGATGCAGAGCTCTCGGCAGTGGCCGAGTAGGTGCGGACGAGCCGGTCAGGAGAGACAGGATGCACAATATACACGGCGTGTATTATTGCAAAGGATAGAGAGCGACTCGTCACGCGAACCCTTCATCAGCGTTCTCGGCAACCTACATTATGCTCTATGTTGTGCACACAACGAAGAGGAGGCTCGACAGCACGTTATGCTGCGATGACCGTCTAAAACGCATGCACCGTCAAAGCGCGCTTGAAACAGTGGCGGGGCGGGGGGGGGGGCCCGGGGGTTGGGGGGAAGGGGAGGGGGGGGGGGGGGGGGGGGGGGGGGGAAGGGAGAGAGAGAGAGAGAGGCGAATGGGACAAACGAACGACCGAGCGAAATGATCGGGAAAAGAAAGAAACCTGGGCTTGGTGCCATAACATACGATATACAAACTCACCCGCGTGTAATTATAATGGCGCGAGAGAGAAAGACGGCCACCACCTGGTAGAACGCGGGCCTGCGAACGTCGTTAGCTCGGCAAACATTCGAGTTACACGGGGAATGACTACTCTCGTCCGGAATCGCTTTAACATCCTTTTGCTACCGGCTGATCTATATAACAAGCCGCTCTTGCCATCACACCTTTCATTCCCCCATTGGCTCGACCCTGCCTTGCAACTACTTAACGTGTCATAAGTTTCTGTCTTCATTCGCGAGAATTACTAATCGTCTTGCGAGTTCTTTAACCGACGGATGGTAATGATGAAGGGGAGTGATAGCCGAGGGCGCGTTTCTTTCGCGAAATCGTTTTACGAACGTTACGTCCGAGGCCTTGGAAGAGCCTGATTAGGCCCGGTTGGGTCCTTGCCAGGAACCGATTAGGTTTCCTTTTCAGGTCTGGATGCAAAGCTCTAAAATTGCCACCGGGACAGGGTCATCGGCGCGTTTGTATCTGTGATCGCAGCGGACGGAAAGGACTTCCGGCCTCGTTGAGAACTGTTTCTTCGTGTCAACAATTTCGCTCGCCTCCAAAGATTATCTGCTCTCTGGATTGATGTCCGAACGTTTCGGATGAACTGTTACGGGTAAACGTGACGTTACGGAGGCGCGAGAGTCGAGAGGACGAGAAGAACTGCCACGAGGAACTCTGTTAATTATGATGGTGACACCACCTGGCGTCGCTGCCGAAGTCATTAGTCGAGCGAATGGTCGAGTAACTCTAATCCAGGTTACTCGCTCGTTCTCTCCCTCTAGGCGATATTCACACCGGGTTTCCGTAATTCGTGCGACCCTTTTCTTCCCACCCGGCGCACGAAGCACCTTTCACCCCTTTTCCATCGTCGCTTCTGGGACCAGCCATAGGGACGGCTCAATGATTCCTCCTCGCACTTGGCGTGTTTTCCACGAAACGCCACCCGAACACCGCCAATGGCAGTCTATTAGCCCATCCGCGCGGTCTGACGGAGAAATGGGGCGGCGAACGAGATTCGATAGGGGTAGTTTTACATCCAGCCATTCCAAAGAGCACCGGTCGAGGTGTCCGTCGACTACGACCTCATTAGTCACCAACCTATCAGGAACATTTCTTCGTTCCCTCGTTTACGAAACGATGAAATAGTTTTAGAAGACCATACACTGAAAAAAAAAAATTGCTTGCGGGCTGCCGAAGAAAAAAATGTTTGTTTCAATTGTACTTTCAATTCTTACAATTCCATATGATATTGAAAGAAAGACAGCAAGACTGTCAAGGTAACATGTTATCGTTTCAATCCGGTATGAAATTTTACGAATTCAGAGTAGAATTGAAACAACGTTTTTAGTTCATTGGCAGCCCGCAAGCAAATTTTACTTGATTCAATGATATTTTTTTTCTGTGTACACATTCCTCACACTCTTCGACAGGCTGACGTCTATAGTGTATTAAAAAGTACAGACATACATTTTTTGCACAATTCGTCCCGACTCTCGTACGAGCCGTCAGATCGGCACCGAACCGCTGACGCTCCAGAAGAGCAGAGTCAGCAGTCCAAAGAATTCAGCCGCGAGGAAAGTCTGACAAATTGGATTGTCCCAAGCTGCGTAGCCCACGAGTACGTGACCTCCGAAGAAAATTCCACCGGCGATGAGACACTTGGTCAACGGTGAGCGATCCTTGAGAGGAACGTTGCAGGTTTCGACCAGGGAGGACAGGATCAGCGGAAAATGGAGAACGGAGACGAGGAAAGTGGTCGGAACAGCAGGTGCGGTCCTGGAGATCCTTCTCAAGGTGCTCTCGATCGTTTTCGATTGTGGGGGCGCGCTCGAGGTCAGCGCGAGTCCTCGAACCGATTCTTCGTCCTCGTCGGTGAATCCGTAACATTTCTCCACGGGTGTCTCGCCCTGGTTTCTCGGGGAGCATTTAGCCTGGCACACGGACGACTCCGGGCTCTCCTGGCAGTTCAATGTATTCCTCGAGTCCGACGCACTCAATTGGGCCGGTGTAGCAGGGGTCTCTCGCCCCGGGGAACTTCCTCCGCGGCCGGACGCGTCGTCGACCTTGTTCTCCGGGGACGCGGATGGAGGTCGGTTGCGCCGATTGCAGGGACCGGGACATACTATGAGTCTTCCTCTGCACGTGCGTCTCTGCGTCGGGCAAAACATCCCTTCCGATACAATCAAACCCCACCCTTCCACCGCCGCTCGCCCGGACTTATTTCCCTCGTCCCTTTTCCCAACAGGAAAATCAACGACGCGCGCCGTCAACCATATGTTGGAATTTCGTTCACCGGCGCACAAATTACACTGTATCAAAATAACATCCCCCAGTCTTTCAGGTCGCTATTGGGGGGCTGTTTCCAGAACGCGCGATAATTTAAGTTTTTGATGGTTATGAGCAAAAATTTGATGGCTTACGCGGTATAATGACGTGGAGCCAGCCCTTCACATGTTTCCGTTCGAACAAATTTTTATTCCCGTCTCCACTTGGATTTCGTTTCAGGCGTATGTTCCCAACGTGTCGGGTATCGTTCAGCGACCTGAGATCCGAGGGTCGTTACGCGGTGCTGATGGACATCGTGCCGGTCGACGACAAGAGGTACAGATACGTTTATCACCGGAGTTCCTGGCTGGTGGCCGGCAAGGCCGATCCTCCGGCCGCGGCGAGGCTCTACGTTCATCCGGACTCGCCCTTCACCGGCGAACAGCTTCGCAAGCAGGTCGTCTCCTTCGAGAAAGTCAAGCTCACCAACAACGACATGGACAAGCACGGCCAGGTGAGTTACTTTTCTCTTATCCACAACACGTCGTTAATATTGCCTCGTCAAGGAGTAACCGGCGCTGCGCCCGTCGGCCACTGCCTACGGGGTCGGTTATCGTACGCCATAGATAGACCCGAAGCTCATGATAACTTAGCCCGGCGTGGTGTCCTGCTTCTGTTGTTCTTTCCGTTCCTTCGATCGATGACAAGGCAATCTCCTCGTTACTGTCGCGCGCACCGGTTCCCCACTCGGCCTCGCTCGGTACGTTCCCTGTTTCTCTGGCATAGAGTCAACTCAGCGCCAACAGCTACTCCGGCATGTGCAGCCGATCGTCACGCCAACCAGCAGAGGCGTATTAAGCCTATCGTGATACACGCCCGGGACTCCCCCGTTATCGGCGTGCGTACTGGTAACCCCGCGAGGTGCCGCGTTCCTGTTTGTATATCAGCTATAATACCTATTACTTTACCTCGCAATGGTACATACACAATAGCCGTTTTTTCCGTTGCACTTGCCAATGCGAGAAGTACGGCCGGGCTTACGATATTATTACACAACCCGTGCAGCTAACACCAGCGCACATGGCATTATATCAGAACAACAGATAACTAGGCAATCACGAGTCAGCGAAAGCGAATTGCGTAACTGCGAGGGTTCGGTAAAAGTGGGTTTTTGAGGAAGGGGTAGTTTTTTCTTTCTTTGTTTTCTTCAGTGTGGTAGCCGTTTTTTTCCCCTGAAAAAATTCCCTGACTTTGCATTGACCAATTAAAAAATGTTGCCTGGCCAAATTGCTAACGACGTCTATTAAAAAAAATTAATTATTCAAATAAAAATGCCTAATTATTATATAAAGTTTCATTCTTTTTTTCATAATGTTAGCAATTTTTTTTTCATGGTTTCCTTTTATGTACTTTCTTATTTACTTATACAAGGCTTGGCGACAATTTACTTTTTCCCTGACCAATTTCGGAATTCCGTGACCAAGTTTCTTTTCCCCTAACTTTTCCCGGTTTTCTCTGACCGCGGCCACCACGCTTGAGACACGTCATGTTTAATTGTTTTTTTTTTTTTTTTTTCTAAATGTTCCCAATTTTTTTTCATGGCTTTCTTCCAGGTACGGGAGACCGGGGCAAAATGGCACGGCGGGGCAAAACTCAATTTTTCAATAATTTTTGGATTCCCAATTTTGTCTGAACGATCCATCCAGATTTTTAAACCTGTTTTGCCCCACATACCACCATCGCCACCATTTCAAAGTTATGGAGAATTGCGTTTTATCGTATAATCCCGTTTCGCCCCGGTGTGCCATTTTGCCCCGCTCTCCCCTACTTTCTTACTTACTTATAGAAGGCTTGGCGACAATTTCCTTTTTCTCTGACCAATTTTGAAATTTCCTGACCGTTTTTTCCCCTAACTTTTCCCGGTTTTCTCTGACCGCGGCCACCACGCTTGAGACACGTCGAAACTGCCTCTAACGGCGGGAAAACGAAGAAACTCGCAAGGCTCTTAGCTGGGGATCAACGCTGGTTGGTTCTCGATCGTAGGCGCGGTGCTTGTTTTACGGAAGAGCAGAAACGTCACGGAAGAAGTAACAGGCCACCCGGCGGGACTTCGGCGCATGCCTCTGGGCTTGTAAATTGAATGGCTGTTTGCCCACCGAGCTTTTGTCACGACGATCGCGAGTATTACGGATAGGGCTCAGGAATCTTCGGCGAGATGCTGCCCCGTCGCTCGCGGAGATCCGGCGCGTATCCGGATGGCTCCGAAGAGGCCCGCGGAGAGAGGGGGAATCCCCTCGCATGAAAACCGTGTAATACACGCTCGCGGGAGCGCGGACACACGGGCGCGCCGTACACCGTCGGAAACAACGCTAACCGCCGGACTTTCACACTTACGAAGGTGCCGGTCGGACACTTGTGCGAAGGAGAGCTCGGACCGCGTAGAAAAAAAAAAAAAAAAAAAAAAAAAAAAGAGAGAAGAGGGAAAGAGGGGGAGAAAGA
>JAPYZC010003175.1:0-16517 GCA_030522665.1 Ichneumoninae sp. A BG-2022a | reverse complement strand
TGCTGTCCAATACTAGACGGGTTACTTGCTGTCCAGTACTAGACGGGTTACTTGCTGTCCAATACTAGACGAGTTACCTTCTTCTTCTTCTTAACAATTTATCCGGACCTTCGGCACCACACTGAGATGCGTTACCTGCTGTCCAAACTCCCTTTCACTGTTATCTGTTCGGTACGGAGCTGGGACATCTTGGGACTGGAAGGTTCAATACTATACTGGACAGGATCTTCAGAAGGTACTTAGTGGGTGCTCCACTTTTCTGTTCACGTAGTGTATCACTATAAGCATCTATAACAATAGTGTTCTACGCTGCATGTATACAACAAGTTAACACTAGACGAGTTACGTGCTGTCCAAAGACGGTCGAACGCCCTGTCACTGTTCCTTGCTCGGTACCGAATAGAGACATTTTGGGACGGAAAGGTAAACTGGACCGGCTTTTCGTCAAGTACTTAGTGGAGTCTGAAAATTTCTGTTCATCTAATGTATCATTATAAGCAGATAGACTGTGTGAATATAACAAGTCAATACTAGACGAATTACGTGCTGTCCAAAAAGGATCGAACTCGCTGCTCGGTACCGAGTAGGGACATTTTGGGACGGGAAGGTAGAGTGGACAGGATTTTCGGCAGGTACTTAGCAGGGTCTCAACTTTTCTGTTCGTTGCTACCTATATCGCTGTAACCAGCTATACCGTATGTGTACAACAAGTGCGACGAGATGATACTGCGTTTCGAGCTCGAAGCAACCACGGTGTCAGGTTTTTTCGGTCGGACCACTGCCGGAGAAGGACGGATTGCTTTGATGGAGGAATGAAAAAATAGAGACACACAAGGTACCGCATGGAGAAGTCGCACGGTGTTAGGTGTATACCGGACCGTGTTCGTTCGCTCGGAACCCCGTCATCGAGGGTGCAACAGTTTCCCGCAGACTGGCAATGGTGTACCAACAGAAACCACGAATATGTGCGCTTGTATGTCTCGTCCAGGAGATTCTCACGGTGGTTTCAACTTGAAAAATAAAAGGAAGTCCGAAAGTGACAAGAAAGTACTCGATCGAGTGAATCGAGTCGTTGGCCATTCGACAGATCGGACGCAAACAAAATAGCGCTTTGTTTGCGTGTGTAAAGTACGAAAAGCGTGCGTAAAGCACGAGAAGCGTGTGTAAAGTACGACAAGCGTGTGTAAAGTACGACAAACGTGCGTAAAGTACAACCAGCGTGCGTAAAGTACAACCAGCGTGCGTAAAGTACGGGAAGCATGAGTAAAGTACGAGAAGCGTGCGTAAAGCACGAGAAGCGTGTGTAAAGTACGACAAGCGTGTGTAAAGTACGACAAACGTGCGTAAAGTACGACCAGCGTGCGTAAAGTACGGGAAGCGTGCGTAAAGTACAAGAAGCGTGCGTAAAGTACGGGAAGCGTGCGTAAAGTAAAATCTGTCCGGTGTGCGCATGCGCCACTTGGCTGTAAAGCGCCACTTAAGCTACTCTCGGTAGGCACGAGAAGTAGCACTTTTCATGCATGAGTTACATAAATCGTTTTCTGCTTCCGCAGCTTCGTTACTCGCAAATCCCAGTGTGGAACGAATCGAGCAAAACTGCGTTGACAGAAGAGACTTAATCTTCAGCTACATCGGGGTTACAAAAACATACACATATCAGTATCTTCGCAGACACTTCACCGACACACTAGTCTATAAAGATGATCTCTTCGCCGGATTTTTTTATTCGCTATGGCGTACATTAAATTTAGGCGAGTGGGAGTTCAGCTGCATTGAAATATGAATTGTGGCCTCTGAGGGTGGAAAATTGAAAGCAATAATATCTCGATTCTTGACCGTCACGAGGCAGCCGACCCTTATGTGCACCACCGAACTTAAACGGGGCGAATATCTATACGGGTATGACTGACCACTCCAATCCCCCATGTGAATGTCACTTTTGAAAGGATACATACAGACATATAGGTATTTCGTCCCCTCGTCTCGAATCCCCGGCCCTGAATATTGCAGGACTATCGGTAACAAAGTGTCGCCTTTTTGCCGCCCAATTCCATCAAAATACCCTTCAGGAATTTTGTCAAAGAAACGATATCAATCCTGATTAACCCAACAGTTCTACGTCAAATTTGATCTTTTAAAAAAATGAAGCGGTTTTACTTTTTAAGTCATATAACGTAAAATTGGCCCAATCTTATATGACATTGTTTAGGAATTTCATCAAAGAAACGAAATCAATCCTGATTAACCCAGCAGTTCTGCGTCAAATTTGATCATTTAAAAAAATGAAGCGATTTTACTTTTTAAGTCATATAGCGTAAAATTGGCCCAATCTTACATGACATCCTTTAGGAATTTTATCAAAGAAACGGAATCAATCCTGATTAACCCAGCAGTTCAACGGCAAATTTGATCATTTAAAAAAATGAAGCGATTTTACTTTTTAAGTCATATAACATAAAATTGGCTCTACCTTATATGACATCCTTTAGGAATTTCATCAAAGAAACGAAATCAATCCTGATTAACCCAGCAGTTCTACGTCAAATTTGATCACTTAAAAAAATGAAGCGATTTTACTTTTTAAGTCATAACATAAAATTGGCACAACCTTATATCACTTCCTGATAATAATGCGGTCCTTTATCAAAATTTGAAACGCCAAAAATATTAGTATTTTATTTTATTTTTTTATTCAGTATTTATTGTATTTTTGTGTTTAGTTCGCCGTTATTCTTATGCTCGTGGAAGCAAAATATGTACGGGAATATGATAATAAATCACACGCTCGAACCGATGGATTTCGTCGGTGAATCCTTAGCGAGTCGACGCCGGCGACACAGTACGTCGGTGAGAGGATGTGGCCGGCAGGAAGTTCATTGTTGAACGGTGTTCGTGTGGACGGTGTTCCAAACCGAGGCGCAGATCCACGTAGTACAGTTTCATCAGGTCGAACGAAACAAGGCTACAGAAAAGCTCATTCTCGCGTTACATGAAGCTCACATGTGGCCGAACACGAGGTAGCCCAGTCGGATTCCCATTCTATGTTACAAAATAAACGGCACAGTTTTGGCCATCCTTGAAGAATTTTCGAACTAATGAATTTTTATTTAAATCGTCTTTTGATGAAACTTTTATTTCATTTTGCGATTCGTCGTCTTGGACGGATCGCAATTCCCGAATAACTCATTTTTCGATTCATTAACCCTTCATTAACCCTTCACCAGACTTTGCCAAGACGCAATGAACACAATAAAAAATCGTGTACTTTTTACAACTTATTGTCCACAATTTTTTATTTGTTCATTTTCCGACAGCAGAAAAACGAAAGTTGAAACTAAAATTGTCAATGACATAGGAAATAAAAGGAAAGTTATATCTTCAAACCTGAACAAACGATTTGTCACTTATTCGACAAGATTATTTTTACCAAACTTCATATTCCGATTTTACGAAATCGTATTTACCGTGTTCAAACGATTCGAATAACAAGTTAATGTGCTGAAAAAAAAGTCTAAAAAAATTCACAGACTCACATGGTCGGTTACGATCGGCAAAAAGTCCTCGGTATTTGAAGGGTTAATATTTGCAATACCGACATTTTGAAATAATAACCATTCAGCGTTTCGGTTATTCGATATTTTTAGCCCCACTGGCCATTCACTTCAATTTTCGTTCTAATTTTTTTCATCGACCATTTAGGTTTTTTTTTTTTTTTTTCAACGTTCGATCCATCGGTCTCATTGGCGATTTTTTCCCTACAACCCGCAAACTGAAAACGTCGGTAGAGACGTCCGTTGCATTCTCCGAACATGGTAAACGAAACGGAAAATTGAAGATTTCCGGCTTATGCAAGTCGGGCTACAGGTCATCGGGAGTCATCACCCTGTTCGCGATAGACGATAAGCTGTCATGTCCATATAACGTTCTATTCCTGTTTACCAATAGCCCACGAAGGCGCCATACGCGCGACATCCAACCCTGTAGGCTGCCGTACAAAACACACTACTATCAACTTTTCACTCGTGTTTATGCGACCACTATGTTATCAGTTTATCGTTGCGATACACTCCACTCTCTCGTTTATGCCTTTGCGAGATCGCTGCAGGTCACGGATACGAAAGGCGAAAAGAAAGAAGAAAAATTAAATCTTAAGGATTAGTATTTTTAAGATCGCTATACAAATACACATCTGCCCTCGTGCCAATTCTTAACACACAACATCTCACATCCGAACCTATAGCGAATTTTATTTTCCCTGTTTCGAATTATTCCATACAAATTATCAATTACCGACAATATTGGGGCAAATCAGGCATTCGATATTTTGCGCACTTTGTATGTTTATCGAAAAATATTGCGCGAGAATTTAAGGAAAATTAATGGGTTCCGAATTTAAGAGAACAAATACTTTGTTTTTTTTAAGCCTCGTGGTCTTAAGGATTAGTATTTTTAAGATCGCTATACAAACACACATCTGCCCTCCTGCCAATTGTTAACACACAACATTTCACATCCGAACTTATAGAGACTTTTATTTTCCCTGTTTCGAATTATTTCATACGAATTATCAATTATCGACAATATTGGGGCAAATCAGGCATTCGATATTTTGCGCACTTTGTATTTTTATCGAGAAATATTGCGCGACAATTTAAGGAAAATTAACGGGATTCGAATTTACGAGAACAAATACTTTGTTTTTTCGGAACCCTTTGTGGGCACACTGGGTCGACTCTACCCGGTCCATTTTTGAACCAGTATTGTGACCAAACTGTCGGTCGGAAAAATCTCAAAAAATTACAGAACATCTTTCAAACATTTCAGTTGATGTATAAAACATTTTTTTCATGAGAAATCAAATGGCAACATATTCAAAAAAAATCGTAAATAAAAAAAAAAGAAAAAAAGTTTTTTCACTAAAAAAATCATAACTCCGTGAATTTTGAATATTTTTGCCTAAACTTTGAACCTGACACTCCTTAGATATGGTAATTTGGTCGTCGGGTGGATTATACCCAAGGTGACGACGGATTAAATGTGTAACAATTGAAAACATATTTCATTTTTTTGTTTCGGTCAAGAATTACGAGCCGCATCTTTCCCGCTAATTGAAAACTGTAAAAAAAATGTTTTCGTGTAGTTCAAATATACATTAAAAAACATATCTCCAGATTCACTGGTCTCACTTGTTTTTTCCCCCCTGAAAAAATGCCTGAAAAAACGCTTTTTTAGGCCTTAAGGGGGAGTTAAGTTATCTAGTTCTAGTTATATTTTTGGGTGGTCGAACCTTATCGTTTATCAGTCATCGTATGTTCCGCCTTTGGAAACGAGACTATGATTTAACGCGTGCTGCTGCAAGCAGCTCCGGCCCTTCCCTATCAATCCGTCTCGAGAGCGCTCTAATGAATTAGATAAGTCGAGGCGAGATTTTTCTCGCGCATCGATCATTTAATTTTCAATATCTAAAAAATAATTTTATGTTTGGAATAAAATTTTTCTTCCATACGACGATCGTCTCACATATTTCCAATAAAAAAAAGTCATCATCCTGAGCGGTTGTCAAGGTAAAGCTCCTTGCCGTTAATTTCATACGCGTGTAACTCTTTGAACTATTTGGTGGCAATTTTCACGATCATAGAGCGTGTCGTTACGTAAAGAATTCCGCATTCGCATCGGTTCATCCACTTCGCGTGGGTGAGATCCGCCGTACGAGATTCTTGCGATCGCTTATATCACCGGTACGAACGGATGTACCTACAATAAATCGGAGGGAAACGCGACGTGTTAATAATCATCCAATGCACGTGGAATAATCGCAGCAGAATAAACAAAAAAACAATATCGTTTGGCAAAACATGTTGAATAAGAATTTCTCCGGTCAGACTCGTACGAGCCGTAAACATTTTCAATCGAAACATTAACATCCTGCATGCAATTATTATTGCTTAATCGAACAACATTTATTAAAATGCAAATTAAAATTAAAAAAAAATTTCAATATTTTGAAATAATTTTAGAAATATTTTCAATCTTTCAAATCTCACGAAATATTTTTTAATATTGGTAAAATCTTTTTGAAACCTTTCAAAAATATTTTCGTCCTATGTAAGGAAGTTTGCCGGTTCACAGTTTCAACTCGATGTGAAACTGGATTACGAACATTAATTCTACATTGAGATTGGCCAATTAAAAACGGTACAATTAAATGTTCCGATATAACGTTTATCCTATAATGGGACCAGTGTAAATATGAGCTGGATGACTCAACGGAATTTCGTACAACGAATACGAGCGAATCCGTCGAATCCTCAAGTGTCGGATAAACTGCATATTTTAGTATATCAAAGTGAAATATTTTCAATTTCATGTTTCACCGAAATTAACGATTGTTTCCGTGTTTATGCGGGTGCGTATGTGCAAATTCGAATGGTGATGCAATCTCTGACATGTCCATAAAACATTCCAAAAAACATTTCACAAATATGTTTAAACATTGACAAAATATTTTCAATATAAAAAAAATGCAAAGTAAAACTGGAATCTCCCCATTCTACATTCAAATTGACCAATTAAAAAGTTGAAAATTGAAAGTTGAAAGATGAAAATTGAAAGTTGAAAGGTGAAAATTGAAAGATGAAAATTGAAAGATGAAAATTGAAAGATGAAAATTAAAAGATGAAAATTGAAAGCTGAAAGTTGAAAGATGAAAATTGAAAGATGAAAATTGAAAGCTGAAAGTTGAAAGTTCAAAGTAGAAAGTTGACAGTTAAAATTTTAAAATCAATCCCTCATAATGTCCCTTTATACGCAAAGCTTCCTCCATGAGGAAGCATTTTCTATATTATTGGCTTCCTCTATGAGGAAGCAAAACGGTACAATTAAATCGTACGTCCCATTGACAATGTCTCAAATTAAATATTCCGATCTAACATTTACCCTATAACGGTATATTCTATCTTGATATAACGTTTATCCTATAATAGGACCATTCTAAATACGAACTAAAAATGACTCAACGGAATTTCGAACCACGAATAGAAGCGAATCCGTCGGATCGATGAGTGTCGCCTAAAGTGTTCTAGGTAACGGTGACAATTGATCGTGATGCGATTTGAGTTTCATCGAGATACGTCGGACGGTCAGAGGCGAGCGGCCAATTCGATACGCGAATTCGTGAAACTCCCTTTGTCATTTGTGGTCCCTCTAAGTAGTGAAATTAAGGGCCCTTGGCTCCCGCGGCATGGGCGCGCATTCTGCACCGCTGCCAATCCACGAAGAGCGCAAAGTACACTGACGTACGTGTAAAACGTCGTGTTTCGTCTTTCGCTGGGAGGACCGCGCGCACGGGACGATGCGCCATCGTGAGTAGTTAAGTTAATTAATGAATGGTACAGTCTGGCCGGAGAGTCCGTTTAAATTGATACGTCCTTCTTCGCCGGCCATTTTTCAAGTACGTACACCGCATACACTTGCCAGCCGTTACACTCGAGGCATGCACTCGCCGCGAAACTGCGCTATTAGATACGACAAAGGCGTCCCGCGAATTACGCTAAACCAATCGCACTATTTCTTAACGCAATTTTTGTTCATTCAACTTCGCGACCGTTCGTATTTGCAGACAACTTCCGTCGCGATGGCGATCACTCTCGACTATGCGTTGCGAGGCCGATGAGTTGCTTTGAGAACGACGATTTCGCGGAGGAAAATAAAAATATGGAGGTTGTTCGGAGTTTAAATCGTTAATTTTCGATCGGCGAATTGCCAATGCGAAAAATTTGGAAAATACTTGTGGGAATTTGGCGTCAAGTGATTTTTTTTATTTATGACGTTTTTTTGTTTGTCAATGGGAAATAAACACTGCTGTTTCTCACTAGTTGTCAATGGAAAATACTATACAGTTTTTATGAAAAATTGCCGATGTTATCCGTAAAGGAAAATAAATGGCGATTGTTCCCATTTGGGACGGTTAATTTTTGGTCGGCGAATTGACATTGCCAAAGCGATTGACAAAGGAACGATTCTGGAAAAAATGTTATTTGGAAAATACTTCCGATAACTTGGCCTGAATCGATTTTTTTAATGTGAAATGCTTTCTTTTCGTCAATAGGAAATAAACAACAATATAAATAAAAAATGAAATGAAATTAATTTAATAATGAATTAAATGAAATATAAAATAGGACATAAACGAAATTACTATAAAATTTCAATAAAACGTTTCTTCCTTTTTACCGAAAAATGCAAAGAATTTTTCTTTGATTAACCAGTTCAATTATCGTGTATTGGTCTAAAAAATTATGTAAACAATTTTGAGGCGTGTGTCAATCGAAATGTTAAAAATAGTTTCATCAACGGAATCGGGCTGCGATGGTTTAAGCGCTATCCTGGAGGGAAACGAGAGAAGAATCTAGTAAAAATTATCGATCATCTAAGAAAAATTACCATAGCACATAGTGGTATCGCGCCAGGGCGCCACCTATGGCAAAAAGTAACCGATGTTCAATAATTTTTACCACAATATCTAAGAAAAAATTCTTATAAATCCGGTGTTTCCTACCACCGAGAAAAAAAAATTTGTTCGATTAACAAAATTCGCGGTCACATACCTTCAAACCTGTGATTAGGTCGGTACAACTAAATAATTATTTTATCGAACGATTATTCGCTTTAGTTGATTCAAACTAATTTTTTTATTGTACCAACTAAATAATGCTTCATCAAAAAAAAATTTCTCTCACCCAGAAAAAATTTTATTTGACGGCCACCCTTTATTTGGTTGGAGTAAAATAATTAATTGAAATAAATATGTATTTGATTTAAATAAATATTTATTTAAATCGAATAAATATTTTACTTAAACCAAATAAACGGTGCCCGTCAAATAAATTATTTTTCTGGGTGCAGTGTACTACAATGTACTACAATGTACTACAATGTTAATAAATATCAATACAATGTCTTATGGTAATATCTCTGAAGCGATATAGTAATTTTCACTAGGTGCTTCTCTCGGTGTAATAATCGACTTCTTAAACTGACGAGATACGGAATACGCGCGATATTATTCTCAATAGCGGAGTTATAAATAAAAATAAGAAACAGGGTGTGGATTATCACCTCGGCCTTTTGTGCGAAGGCTATCGGCCTCCCTCACGAAAGACGGAGAGATGATTGTTCTTCGAGATACTATTCATATTATTTCTTCGTATTCCACGCGGTCCAGGTCGTTTACACCCGGGAAATCTATGAGATTTATATTCCAGATCATTCGTGGACGAAGTTGTTTCTTCTTTTTTTTTCAGTCCCCAGCGATTATAATTAATAAACAACGACAGAGCGGTGCCTCACACCGTATATATCTCCCTGTCATGTCGAGAAAAAACGAATGCGATTCATCTTGAACTTTACACTTGACGTTGTTCGCGCGGAAACCTTCGGGAGACCGTGAAGAAATATATAAAACGACCATTGAAAAATTTGAAAATCGATAACGATAATAATGCGTTGTCTGGCGTTCGCACATTTTGTCAGCTTTTAAGGACCAGTCGTCGGGATAAAAATAATATTTTTATCGAGCCTCGCGGTGACGCCATTGACGAAAGAGTACTTTTTTTTAGTATGTTGTCATTAAAACGCGGGATGCGCAACTGCACATTAATTCTTGAACTTTCATCTTGCATAGGGAACAATTGTTATAAAATAAAAGATAAAAATTTTTTTTAAATTGATAATATTTATTGATTGAGTAACTATATTGGTGATTACTGTAAACGTACGCCATTTGTATGGGCAAAAACCCCTAAAATCGTTTTAAAAATTACTGTGCACCAATAATAAACAATAACTATTTTTGCGAATGTTTAACGGCGTAAATTATTCATATAAAAAATCTTTCGATGTAGCACTGAAATTAAGTCGAGAGGCAGTGAAAGAATATTTTTCAGTAATTAATAAATGGTATATGTTTGCTTAAAAGTCACATGAGATGTAGAACGGTTAACTGAAAAAAGCTTCGTCTATGAGGAAGCGAAACAATTTAATACGTTGCGACAAGTTTGCTGCAAAACAAAATTAAATGTTGTTGATTGTATTCTCGACGCAAGATATTTACATAACGGTTTGTCATACCGACAAAGTTTGTGTTTTTATAAAGCTGGTTATACATGAAACAGGAAGTATAACCCGTGCGCTCCTAGCGGAACGTACGTGTCACAAATACTTGGAATTATTCATCCATATCTCTCATCGACATTTTCATGCCAAAATAGATTGCCCAGATAATCTAAAAAAAGTCATGTGAATATGAAAAGTTTCTGATCGTGCATTTGAAAAAGTAAACAATTGTTTTATTCATCGCCATATATTTGTATTTATAAACTTTGCACATCCTTAAAAAAAATGTAACACATGAACATTATTTACCAGTAATCAAATGCCTCAATTTAACCCTTTGGATGATGTTTTTTTAACTTGCCTGATTCAAATCGGCGTTCAAACACCTCGATCGTGCATTTATAAAAGTAAACAATTGTTTTCTTCAACGCCATACATTCGTATTTTTAAACATTGCACATCCGTAAAAAGTATGTAACACATGAACATTATTTACCAGTAATCAAATGCCTCAATTTAACCCTTTGGATGATGTTTTTTTAACTTGCCTTATTCAAATCGACGTTCAAACACCTCGATCGTGCATTTATAAAAGTAAACAATTGTTTTGTTCAACGCCATATATTCGTATTTATAAACTTTGCACATCCTTAAAAAATGTAACATATGAACATTATTTCCCACTAACCAAAAGCCTCAATTTAACCCTTTGGATGATATTTTTTTAACTCGCCTGATTCAAATCGACGTTCAAACAGCTCGATCGTGCATTTATAAAAGTAAACAATTGTTTTGTTCAACGCCATACATTCACATTTATAAACTTTGCACATCTTTAAAAAATGTAACATATGAACATTATTTCCCACTAACCAAAAGCCTCAATCTAACCCTTTGGATGATATTTTTTTAATTCGCCTGATTCAAATCGACGTTCAAACAGCTCGATCGTGCATTTATAAAAGTAAACAATTGTTTTGTTCAACGCCATACATTCGTATTTTTAAACATTGCACATCTTTAAAAAGTATGTAACACATGAACATTATTTACCAGTAATCAAATGCCTCAATTTAACCCTTTGGATGATGTTTTTTTAACTTGCCTGATTCAAATCGACGTTCAAACAGCTCGATCGTGCATTTATAAAAGTAAACAATTGTTTTGTTCAACGCCATACATTCGTATTTATAAACTTTGCACATCCTTAAAAAAAAAAATGTAACACATGAACATTATTTCCCACTAACCAAATACCTCAATTTAACCCTTCGGATGACAATTAAATTTTTATTTTCCAAAACTTGCCTGATTCAAATCGACGTCCGGACACCGGGATCTCGCGCACTCCTCCTGAAGATTGAAGTTTCCGTATCCCCGTTCCTCGAGGTCTTCGGGAAGAAGCGCCGCAACGTTTCCCGCCAGCCCCAACACCGCCAGAGTAACCCATAGTCTCGTTCCTAACATAATATCCAAGGTGCAAACGATACCCGAACACTCCGAGCCTCTGCGATTGACTCGCACGAGTCTCTTTTCAAAAGCTTCCCGTTATCAGCAGTCGCTGCGTCTTCCTTCCCTTAATCGACATCCTCGAATTTCCCTTTTCGTCGCAATTCATTAAAAGTTGTAAAAAACAAAAACAAAAAAAAAACAAAATCACCCCGCCACTTGCAAGCGCCTCGAACGCTACATAATTTCCGATCCTTCGCACCAAATCAATGTCACAGTATCGATGCACCGAGAAACTCCAAAATTAAACCACCTTCGAGTCAACCCTTTTGCCCGATTTCACCCCGAATTTCCAGAAATTTCAGAAAATTCGACACGTCACACATTCACATCTAACGTTGCGCAACTTCGCTTTACCGTAAAAAAAATCCCGATTTTATTTTTTTATTAATTTTTTTTTTGTAATTTAAAGAAAAATTTACTACTGCTCAAATGTCTTCGGTTCGACTCGGTCTTAACGTTTCCTCCTTAATTTTCGCAGCCGCCCGAATGGGTTTGGTTTGCGCGGGTTTACGAGAGCGTCACGTGTGAACCGATCGGCCGGTCGCACCGTTGCGGCCGTTGGTTGACGGCGAGCATAAGAGCAACTGACTCCGAATGGCCACTAGACAGTCTACTCTAATCCCCACCAAGAACACCCTCATCTCGTTCACTCGCCGTGACCGGAGCCCTCTTCGGCAACTCACTTTGTCCGTGTCGCTCCCACTCCCTTCGCACTGGCCGGTTCGGCGCCAGAAGGGCGTGCAATGTTCGGGCCCGAGCCGCCAAGATGCGCCCTTCTGACTCTGGGGCGTCGACTTAGTGTGAGGAGAGCGGAGCGCCAATGTAGCCGACATGGCACGAATACTCGTTGACGAGTACACCGTATAGTGGTACATACGATAATTTGCAGCGGCGGTGAAGACGCCGCCAGCCGGTCAGCACCACCAGAAACTACTTGAACTTTTGCCCATGCTGGATCTCGAATTGTGCGCGGTGGTCGAGAGAAACCGCGAGAACGTCTTTGGGAGCCGGCATTGAACACGTGCGCACATTTGGCTAGAATCGTCTTCGTGTTTTTTTACTTTTGTTTTTACTTCTCGGTTATTGAGTAGCGTAGGTTGGATAAGTGAAATAAGACGGATAACATACTCGATTCAAACTTGTACTACTGGTATATACATATATTTTTAAAGTTAAGTTATATATTTAATAAGGAAAAAAAAAGTAAGAGACCACTTCCTATAAACATTAACTTTATTAGTTAATTTAATTAGTTAACATTAGCTACTGGGAGTTTTGCCCATGCTGGATCTCGAATTGTGCGCGGTAGTCAATTGGCGGGTTTACCCATTTCTTTCTACATAGTGGTGAAACTTCATTCATCGATTCACAACACGTGCGCACATTTGGCTAGAATCGTCTTCGTGTTTTTTTACTTTTGTTTTTACTTCTTGGTTATTGAGTAGCGTAGGTTGGATAAGTGAAATCTCTGATAAGACGCATAACATACTCGATTCAAACTTGTACTACTGGTATATATGTATATTTTAAAAGTTAAGTTATATATTTAATAAGGAAAAAAAAGTAAGAGACCACTTCCTATAAACGTTAACTTTATTAGTTAATTTAATTAGTTAGGATTGACCCGTTTCTTGCTACATACTCGTGAAACTTCATTCATCGATTCACACGTGCGCAGGGAGAGAAACCGCGAGAACGTCTTTGGGAGCCGGCATGGAACACGTGCGCAACCTTTGGCTAGAATCATTTTTTTTTTTTTTTTTTATGTTTTTTATTTTTTATTTTTTAATTTTTACTCCTTGGTTATTAAGTAGCGTAGGTTGGATAAGTGAAATCTCTGATAAGACGGATAACATACTGGATTCAAAGTTGTACTACTATTAAATATGAAAAAAATAAAAGACCATTTACTACATACTCGTGAAGCTTCATTCATCGATTCACATGTGTGCTTATCTAGGCTGCAGGGAGAGAAACTGCGAGAACGTCTCTGGAAGTCAGCATGGAACACGTGCGCAGCCTTTGGTTACGTCTTCGTGTATGTATATATTTTACTACTTCGTTATGAAGTAGAACGGTTTATTCGACGTACTGTGGGAAGAGAACTCGGATAAGACGGATAACATACTCAATTCAAAGTTGTACTACTGTTATATACACATTTTTAATGACTTTATAATGTCGTTAATGAACATTAACTTTATATAAACATTAGGACATTAGGACTTCAAAAAGAGGACATTTTTAAAAAAATTTCCTCCCACCTTTTTGAAGTATAGATTTCGATCTCAAATTGAACCTCACGAAAGTCGGTACCTCGTAGAAAATCCTAAGGTGTGAAAAAAATAACAGTAGTTTCAAAACACGGGGCTCCAAATTCTCCAATAACGCTTTGAGGGAAACCTGCGTTTCCCTCAAAGCGTTATTGGAGAATTCGGTTAGGTTCACTTACGTAGTAGTTCCGAAAACTGTCATACATTGGGCAGCCGAACAAAAAATGTAAGATAGTTTCGTTGGCATTGCGAGAACAGACTTTACACGTCTCTTCCGGAATTAGTTTGTATGTCGAATTGTTACACAGTACTTACGTATTATAAATTTCATAAATGGTTTTCGTAAAAAAAAAAACTCACTCTTTTATATGAATGTTTATAAAGTTTTTCCGACAGTCAAAGTTACCGAAGATATCTTACGAGGTTTCTAACACTGTAGATGTTTACTTACAGGAAACCCCGCGGTGAGAAGAGACTTGTAAGGTACACAAGAGGTGAGATGGAACGATTTTTCCATCGGTACGCTCATCTCCAATAGTTGAAAGTTTACTCTCCACCCTGATGTATGTTCAGGCCTAGCACCTCCGAGGTCCTTTCGGGACTGACCGTCTCACCGAAACAGGAATTCGGAATTTACAGTTTTTAACCCTTCAAATTATCGTAGAATTTTCGCCGAAAAGAATGCCTTCTTTTAAGCACAAAAACGACACGGGTCTTCGTAATAAGTTTTATTCTCCCTCATAAAAAAAACACTTCAAAATGTGTCTGTGGTTTTTTACAGATTTTTTTTTAGCACGTCAACTTGTTATCCGAATCCTTTGAAAGTTGCGTCTTGGCAAATTCCAGGTCTTCGTTAAACGTGCAATCCGATTAATTTTTTTTGAGCTCGTATGGCAAGTCTTATAGACTTGGTTTCGCAATACCTTCGACATTTTATCGTAGACTATTCGCCGAGAGCAATGCCTTCTTTTAAGCACAAAAACGGCACGGATCGTCGTAATAAATGTTATTCTCCCTTATAAAAAAAAAAACACTTCAAGATGTGTCTGTGAATTTTTACAGATTTTTTTAGCACGTCAACTTGTTATTCGAATCCTTCGAAACTTGCGTCTCAGCAAATTCTAGGTCTTCGTCAAAAGGCAATCCGATTAATTTTTTTTTTTTGAGCTCGTAGGGTAAAAGTGGGGAATATGGCCCGATCCATATATCATTGATTTACGTGGTAATCGAGGTGGGCCATATTCACCACTTTTACCCTATGTAAGGTATGTCTGTGAATTTTTACAGTTTTTTTTAGCACGTCAACTTGTTATTCGAATCCTTCGAAAGTTGCGTCTCAGCAAATTCTAGGTCTTCGTCAAAAGGCAATCCGATTAATTTTTTTTTCTTTGAGCTCGTAGGGTAAAAGTGGGAAATACGGCCCGATCCATATATCATTGATTTACGTGTTAATCGAGGTGGGCCATATTCACCACTTTTACCCTATGTAAGGTATGTCTGTGAATTTTTACAGATTTTTTTAGCACGTCAACTTGTTATTCGAATCCTTCGAAAGTTGCTTCTCAGCAAATTGTACGTCTTCGTCAAAAGGCAATCCGATACATTTTTTTTTTTATCTCGTAGGGTAAAAGTGGGGAATATGGCCCGGTCCATATATCATTGATTTACGTGTTAATCGAGGCGGTGATATTCACCACTTTTACCCTATGCCAAGTCTTATAGACTTGGTCTCTCAACACCTCTCTCAACACCACATTCTCGAATTGATCAAAAATTTAATTGGGTAAATAATTTTAGTATTTCTATCTCGTAGTATTATTTTTCCTCGTTGAGATTGGCAAAACCTGGCTGTTGGCGAATTCGGATCAACCTGCGTTACGAAACGATATAACGATTATAGCGCGTCCAATCTGAGTCTCAATGGCCGTTACAGGTTACCTAGAGCTTCCTGCGGAAATGGCCAATATACTCCTCCGACCTCCAACTCGCTCAGTCGTTCGCTCACTCCCGTCGGTTACACCCCTTGCCCATATGATCGCCCTAACCGTTCAACACGAACTCGTTACTGGCCATCATGATGATCTATGCGCCTACAACAAACGTTGTATCGTTCATCTACGGTATTCTCTCTATCCCACTGGGCGAACCTCTTCCGTGAAAATTTCCTTCTTAATTGCAACTTTTTAATATCAGGGTTGGAACTTTCAATTTCAATCGGATTTCATTACAACGACCCAACCAATCTTGGATTCGAGGGACCTCCAGCGATTTTCAAGGCGGCAGCGCCAGGATTCTGTGTTACGCTTCTATTTACAGTGGAAGCCCGCACTGAGAAACGAAAACATAGTAAAAGCAACAATACTGACTTTATACCGTAAAAAATAGTTCCCAGGGGGAACGTTTGTATTTTATAGTTTGGTAACTATAAAATGTTACTATGTAATATAAACTATGGTTAGTTAGGACAGTGACAAAAAATCATGGTTGCAACAATAATTATAATTTAACCGATTGAATGTATACACTGTAAAAAATGTTATGAAGTTTACAACACGTTTAATATACAAAGTTATATGACATATACATCCTCGGTATATGAAATTAGAATTCGTATACATT
>JAPYZC010003174.1:0-12665 GCA_030522665.1 Ichneumoninae sp. A BG-2022a | reverse complement strand
ATTAATCTGTAGGAAAGCCGCTATCGTCCTATGGAGGCTTTTTTTTACAAAATGGCGGCGATTTGAACAAAAAGTAGTGAATTTGGCCTTTTTTCGACAGTTTTTCGAGAAAAAAAATAGGAGGTTAAAAAAAAGCTTCCATAGGACGATAGAGAATGACAAGAAGAATGTTCTGTAAAACTTTGAAATCGATAGCTTGAAAACTCTTCTCTCGGCAGCGGACATCGTTTTGAAAAACGCCATTCCGAGAAAGACGCGTTTAAATTTTGACATCAGGATGTGACGCTCCGTTCCCTTTCTCTAAGAAATGCTGTAGTGACGAAAATAATTAGAATTTTGATTAAAAAATTTAACAGCATGTTTGTAACCGTGTATACTATCCGATAATAAAAAAAAAAGATTTTTTGAAAATTTCACACTGAGATGATCCCTTAACAGTATGTTATCCGCGTTATGCTAGTTATCGCTTATCCGACGTACGCTCTCCCCGCATTACCTCGGATAGACGGGGTTCTACTGTATGATCACAATTTATCTTTTTTTCCCGGTTGGATTATGGTTGATCGAACGTTACGATGTAGATAGACAGAGTCAGACAGAGTCTCGAAGTGATTAACTTAGTTAACCATTACATACAAATTTTAGTGACCGACCCCATGATCAATGGTAGGATTATCCATGCGGCCGTATAGAGAGAAACTAACGCTGGCAGTTCAGTCAATTCGAATTCACCATAAAAGGTAAGCCAAAATTTATGATTTGCAAGAGAATCCATTTTTCAGTATATCAGTCCGAGTTTCACTCTCTCGACGCCGGCTGACATACAAACTTAACAACGAAGCCTTTTATTTAATTGCAGGCAATTACTCTTAGTTACGGCTCGTGATCGACGAACTGCGCGACAAAATGAGTGAAAATAATCTCGAAGTAACTCAAGAAATATTGGAGTCCGGTGCGGATAAGAACAATGCTCGTCCCTACAAGCTACCGCAGTATTTGGCGGGTATGTCCGCAACGCTCGGGTCACTGGCCGCGGGTTTGGTGTTTGGTTGGAGCTCACCGGCAGGTGAGGATGGTGCCAATCTCTCGTACCCCTTCAAGATTGATCCCAATGAGTTTTCCTGGGTCACTTCGATATTCAGTGTCGGTGCTGCAGTTATCTGCATACCGATAGGTATGCTCGCCGACCTGGTAGGTCGAAGAAGAGCAATGCTGATTCTCACCGTTCCATTCACCATTGGCTGGGCCTGCGTGATCTGGCCGAATTCGGTGACGACGCTGATATTCGGTCGTTTCATACTCGGCGTGAGCGGCGGTGCATTTGGGGTGACCATCCCGATGTACACGGGCGAGATTGCCGATCCCGAGATTCGCGGCAGACTCGGTTGCTACGCTGAATTATTTTTCTCCGCCGGAATTCTCTTCGCCTACGCTCTGGGATTGCTTCACGACATGTTTTGGCTGTCGCTGATTTCGGCCTCCGTACCTCTGATATTCTGCGCCGTGTTCTTCTTCATGCCCGAAACACCGACCTACCATCTGATGAAGGGCAACGAGCAAACGGCGCGCGACACTCTCATATGGCTTCGAGGGCCACATTACGATGTCGATTCCGAACTGGCGGAACAGCGAGATGCTCAAGCCGAAGCTAAGCGCAACAGAGTTTCATTCTTCACCGCGATCAAGTCACGGGTCGCTTTGAAGGGTCTCTTTATCGCTTATGGTCTCATGTTTTTCCAAAAATTCAGCGGCATCGATGGCATTATCTTCTACGCCAGTACCATCTTCAAAGACGCCATCGGCGATGAGGCCGACTGGTCAACCATCGTTATGGCTGTGATGCAAATCACAGCTGTCTTCCTCTTTACTTTCGTAATCGACCGATGGGGTAGAAGGTTACTGCTGATGATCTCCGGCGTAGTTATGTGTCTGTCGACCCTAATTTTCGGGTTTTACTTCTACCTGGACAAGAATGGCACTCCCATGGCGAACTTCAGCTGGTTGCCATTGGTATGCATCTGCAGCTTCAACATCTTCATTGCTATTGGGTTCAATCCCATTCCGTGGATGATGGTTGGCGAGTTGTTTTCGCCCCAGATAAAGGGCGTCGCTGCGAGTAGCGCGTGTCTTTTGAACTGGTTGTTGTCCTTCGTCGTTACCAAGTTTTATGTTGAAGTCAAGAAGGAAATCGGCTCCGACAGCACGTTTTGGATGTTCTCCGGCATCTGCGGGCTGGCCGTGATATTCGTATACTTTATGGTACCCGAGACGAAGGGCAAAACCCTGGAACAGATACAGATAGAATTAGCCGGCGGTTCCGTCAATGACAATCAAACTAGACACAAAGTAGACTCTTATGTCGTGCGAGAGGATAATATGTGACCTCATTGCCGTCGCTGAGCGAGCAACTGAGAAACTTTTTCCGCGTATACATGAAAGTAATGATTATACGTTTTTCCCCGGCTATATTAGCCTCGTTTACGAAACTACCAGTGTCATTTAATCTTCTCGACGCACAATCATTCCACCAATAAAGCCTATGAAATAAGAAGTACAGATATGATAAATCATTTGTAATAGTATTTGTAAATATTCACACATATTTTATGTTTAATATTATATTGCGAGAATATAAGTATACATATTATTATTATTAGTATAGTGTGTTAGTACGATAGTGTCATCGCATTTAGCGCCAACGCTGCCTTATTGGAGAACGGTGAATCTTGACAAACCGTCGATGAGTTAGACGAGTTGCTGGACGAAGCCCCGATTGTGGTTAAAAAAGGACTGCACCCAGAAAAATTATTTATTTGACGGCCACTGCTTACTTGGTATAAGTACAATATTTATTTGATTTAAATAAATATTAATTTCATTTAAGTAACTATTTACTTAATTTAAATAAATATTTATTTAAATCAAGTAATTATTTTACTTTAACCAAATAAACGGTGACTGTCAACAAAATTTTTTTTCTGGGTGTGATTGCCAGAAACCTCTTGTCTCTCACATTTCTCGGTTCTCATATCCTTGCATGAAAAGATTCCCAATCTTAATTAATTAAGGGAACCTAAAAAGGCCTACGTTTGACCTTAGTAGTGAGGCCTCTTCCAGACTTTGGTTCTGCGCGGACTTTAGCTTTTCGTTTTTTAGCACTATCTCCACTGTGTAACGTTGATATGAATGGTAAAATCTTCTTTTTTTTGTTTTTGACATCTGTTATTGTTGTTTTTCCAACATTATAAGCGAGAGTTAGCAATGCCTCTGTTTCACTATTGTCGAGCTCAGAAATAATTTCTCGCTTTTGTTCTAAGGTCAAACTCATTTTATAAACAGATTTGAATGTAAATCGAACGGTAGTCATAAAAAAGCGACTGTTTTTCGCCTTTCTGCGGACGCGTAAAAACTGCCGAAGAAAGATAAGCCGTGAACGAGTGAGGGCCGAGCGAACAGAGGGGCAGTATTGCCATGCAAGCCTGAGGTATTGTTTCGCGATATCACCCGTAACAATGTAACGACAAAGTCGTTCGGAAAACCGTAAATTCGGATAAACCAAACCTGTATTCGGATGATTGACGTTTTGGATAATCGACATTCTACTGTAATTATAACAAAATTAATATTGTTTTTTTTTACATTTAATGATATTAATGTATTACTCGTTTTCGCAACAGTCGGAAGATATGGGTTTGAAACCGGCCAATCACCCGAATGAATATAGAAGAATTGCTTATTCGAAATAAAAAAGATTAATAAATTAACATAATTAATTTAAAAAAACTGTATTAATTATCGTTGTATTCATTATTTTATCCTTTTTGAAGTAACTGTTTAGCATTTATCAATCGGTTTATCGTTTATCGTCGGTATTATTTACAAATATTTTTTTAACAAGGATTTAATTTTTGTTCAGAACTTTTAAATTAATGCTTACTTTCAAGAAGTTATTTTGCCCGCGTACTGTATGACAATCGCGTTCGAGTCCTTCACTGTGCGTCACACGCATACATTAGAAGCTACTTTTCGGTGTGTTTTACATTTCACACAGAATTCCAACAATTTACACGATAATGAAACGTCGGTCGGTTATTCTCGTGGCAAGTAACTGAACGACGCGTGGCGGCATTTTTAACAGTACCGTTGTTACTGTATCGACTCCGACTTCCACATCAACTTCGACAACATGCAGACCGACCGACCGCGCTCGCGTTAACGCAAAGTGATCACTGGTCAGTAAACTCCTGATTTTAATCTCGTTACGTCAAATTAGATGCCCTTAATAATTGTCGACAAATCGAGTTACCTTTTACTTGCAGGTAATCACTGATGTGCGGGACTCGCGACGGCGAACAAGATGACGAAAAAGAAGCTTAAAATATCTCAGGAAACATCAGTGTCCCGTAGCAACAAGAGCGAAGTTCGTCCCTCGCAATTGCCACAGTACATAGCGGCTCTGTCCGTCAATCTCGGTGCGCTCAGTGACGGTTTGATTGTCGGTTGGACATCGCCCGCCGGGGTTGACGGGGCTAATCTTGTCTATCCATTCGATATTGATTCGAATAATTTTTCGTGGGTCAGCTCGATATACAATCTCGGGGCTGCCGCTGTTTTCATTCCAATCGGTGCAATGACCTACCTGATAGGTCGAAAAAGATCAATGCTGATGCTCACCATTCCGTTCATCATTGGCTGGGCCTGTGTGATCTGGCCAAATTCGGTCACGACTCTCATATTCGGTCGCTTCGTACTCGGTATCGGCGGTGGTGCCTTCATCGTAACTGCTCCGATGTACATTGCCGAGATTGCCGACAGTGAGACACGCGGAAGACTCTGTTCTTACTTCGACTTGTTTTTTTTCACGGGTGTCCTCATCGCGTACACTTTCGCACTGCTTGAGAATATGTTTCTGCAGTCACTGCTTTCCGCCAGCGTGCCTCTTATATTCTTCGCTGTGTTCTTCTTCATGCCCGAAACTCCGACGTACCATCTGATGAAAGGTAACGTGGAAGCGGCGCGGAAGGCGCTGATTTGGCTTCGAGGGCCACATTACGATGTGGAGAGCGAACTGGCGGAGAAACGGAATGCCCTAGCCGAAGCTGAACGCAACAAAGTTTCATTTTTCGTCGGTATCAGATCGCGGGCCGCGATAATGGGTCTCCTTATCGGTTTTGGCCTCATGTTTTTTCAGGCATTCAGCGGCGTCGATGCCATTATCTATTATGCCAGTAGCATCTTCAAGGACGCCATCGGCGAGGATGTCGACTCGTTCCCGATCATCACGGCTGCGACGCAAGTCACTGGCTTGTTTTTGCTGTCACTTGTCATCGACAATTGGGGTAGAAGAATACCGCTGATGATCTCGGGCGCGGGTATGTGTCTGGCGACCCTCGTTCTCGGCATTCATTTTTACTTGCGCAGGAATGGCACGTCCATGGACGGCTTCACATGGCTACCACTCGTGTGCGTCTGCGGATTCAATATCTTCGTTTCCATTGGATTCGATTCCATTCCGGGGATGATGGTCGGCGAGTTGTTTTCACCTCAGATCAAGGGTATCGCTGCGAGCAACGTGTGCCTCATCAGCAGGTTGCTGATATTTATCGTTACAAAGTTTTACGCTGAAGTCAAGGAAGAAATTGGCGACGACGACACTTTTTGGATTTTTTCCTTTCTCTGCGGCTTGAGTGTGGTATTCGTGTTCTTCGTGGTTCCCGAGACCAAGTGCAAGACTCTGGAAGAAATACAGATTGAGTTAGCGGGCAATCCCGCTCGCAAATGGCGCAAATGGCAAAAAAATATTGTGACTACAGGCCAAGAGGATACAAGATAGACACTAACGTCACGCGATGGGGTAGAAGATTACTTGGTTTTACTTCTACTTGGACGAGAATGGAACTCCCATGGGGAACTTCAGCTGGTTGCCATTGGTATGACCATGAAAATGTCTGCATCTTCAAAAATTATCGGCTTGGTAAAAAAATCTGTAAGGACTTTTTTGTTCCTTTTTTGATTCTCTACCAACGCCTTTCCTCGGATTTTTTTTAAATTAATTTTTGAGCTTTTTTTATAAATTTAATATTTTGGCACGCTGCCACGGTTTAAATAATGGACTAAAAAAAAATCTTTAGGACTTTCTTTTTCTACGTTCAATTCTACACCGACGCATTTATTTTAACATTCATTATTTAACCCGTGACAGCGTGCTGAAGTAGTAAATTCTTAAAAAGTAGCTAGATAAAATTGCAAAGTTTTTTTGGAAAAAATGCGTTGGTGTAGAATCGAAAGTAGAAAAAAAATTCCTAAAGATTTTTTTTTAGTTCATTAATTAACCCGTGGCAGCGTGCCAAAATACTAAATTCATAAAAACTAGCGAAAAAAAATAGCAAAATTTTTTTTGAAAAAATGCGTTGGTGTAGAATTGAACGTAGAAAAAAAAGTCCTGAAGATTTTTTTTATTTCATTATTTAAATCGTGGCAGCGTGCCAAAATATTAAATTTATAAAAAATAGTTCAAAAATTAGTTTTAAAAAAATCTGAGGAAAGGCGTAGACTGCATGGTAGAGAATCAAAAAAGGAACAAAAAAGTCGTTACAGTTTTTTTCCCAAGCCGATAATATAGGCGCTACAAGTTGCCAAAGTCAATTTTTGAAGATGCAGAAATTTTTATGGTCATGCCATTGGTATGCATCTGAAGCTTCAACATCTTCATTGCTATTGGATTCAATCCCATTCTGTGGATGATGGTTGGCGAATTCCTTTCGCCCCAGATAAAGGGCGTCGCTACGAGTAGCGCGTGTCTTTTGAACTGGTTGTTGTCCTTCGACGTTACCAAGTTTTACGTTGAAGTTAAGCAGGAAATCGGCTCCTGTATCTCGGAACCCGATACAAGATAGACACTAACGTCACGCGGGAGGATGGGACGAAATGATGAGCTCATTGGCCGTCATTGACGGTGTTAACTGGGAAGTATTTTCCGCGTATACGTCATCTGCTGTTCGCAGAACCGCCACTGGCAATGAATCTTCTCCGCATACAGTCGTGTCATACATCAAGAATACCCTGTAAGCCTCCTCTTTCCTGTAAGAATATCCGGTAAACCGCGTGTAAACTGTACATAGTTTGTAACATTGTATTACTCATGTTTTTACCGAAATTGTAAATATACTATTCGTATTAAAGATGACGATAATTGGTTTATCATTATTGGATGAGAATAATTGGTGTGCATTAGCGGGAGTTCAAACTGACCTTGCATAACGACAGTCCAACAATCAGCCGAACGGTGTTTAATTTTTCCTCACAATCACTTTACGCGCCCTGTAACGAGCACAGTGATTGGTCCCTTTACTGGCTTCTGCCTCATGTCGTTTACCCCTCTAGTACTTCTATATTATTGTTTCTACCGTCTAACTCATCACTAGGGTACGTAAGTACCCCACGCGTTTCTTTTACGTACAAGGCTCCTATGGGCAGTAAATGGGTTTGCCCATGGTACATTTGAAAACATTTGAAAACATTTGAAAATGGTACGCGGAAAATTTTGTTTTTATAAAGCTTAGATGATCACCCTTGAAGCCCAAAGTGTAACGAGAATTGGCAAAAATCGCACTTTTGTGAAAAAAATTGTAGATTTTTAAGAATGGTCTGATTTTCCAACTTTGAACATCATTTTACAGCGTACACATCAGGCTACGAAGAAAAAAATTGTCCCATTGTATTCCGTTCGAAAAGTCAAATATTTGGATATCTGAAAATCGCGAAAAGTTAAGAACTTGTAAGATAAAAAAATCAATGGGAACGCAGAAAAAGCTGGTTTTTCATGAGTTTAACATTTATTTTTCTTGAAACATTGTAAATAATTAAAGATAGTGATAATTATTATAAAAAATAACATACAGTTATGAAATGGCGACAATATAAGCCCAAATTACAGAATAGTACCTTACATTCGATAGTTCTAACCAAAAAAATCACTTACATAAAACACTAAAGGAAACTCTAGATTCCTCTGTGGTGTAAGAGATAGTATGTGACCTCATTGCCGTCTCCGAACGAGCTGTCTGAGAAACATTTGTAGCGTATATAAAAATTAGTTGTAATGAAAAAGTACTCATTATTCATATTTCCTTGACCATATTAACCTCGTTCACAGAACTACCAGTGCCATTTAATATTATCGATGCACAATCATTCCTTCAATAAAGCCTACATTGATACTAAATATACTATACTGTATACCGTGAGCAGTACAGAAGCTATAAATCATTTGTAATATTATAGGACGTTTATTTTATCAAAAATTCTTAACATATCTTTTAAAATGAATATAAGTACCTACAATTATTATTATCATTATTATTATACCGTATTAGTAAAATACTTTCGTCCGATTTAGTGACCGAATACCAGCAACCTCTTGTCTCTCATGGTTCTCGACACTCACATTCCCATATTTAAAAAATCCGAATTTTTATCGACTGTGGGCCGTTAAGAGTGTTAAAATTGCATACTTGCAGTATGCAAATCGTGTTCGAGTGTTTACCGCACGTCCCACAAATACTGTGTACATAAGCTACTTCTTCGTGTGTTTTGCATATAGACGACAATTTCAATACTCGACCCGATAACGAAACGCCGTCCAGTTCCTCGCGCAGAACGTGGTAGCACTTTTAATTGCACGGTTGTTACTGTTTCGACTCTGACTGTGACTTCAGCTTCGACGCGCTATAAAACGTAATTGCTGTATTGTCTCGACAACATGCCAACCGACCGGGCCAGCTCCCTTGATGGAAAGTAATCAGTGGTTAGTAAATTCCTGTTTTTAATTTCTCACCTCAAAGTGGATTGATTTAATCATTATTAACGAATCGAATTATTCTTTAATTGCAGGTAATTTGCAATTAAGCTAACGTGGTAACCGATGTGTGCAACTGGCGATCGTGTACAAGATGATGAAAAAGAAGCTTAAAATATACCGGGCAATATCAGTTCGTCGCGCAAAATTACCACAGTACATTGCGGCTCTCTCCGTCAATCTCGGAGCGCTCGCTACCGGTTTGATTTTCGGTTGGACATCACCGGCCGGTGTTGACGGCGTCAATCTCGTCTATCCATTCGAGATCGATTCGAACAATTTTTCGTGGGTCAGCTCGATCTTTAATCTCGGGGCCGCCGTTATTACCATTCCGATCGGTGCAATGACCGACCTGATAGGTCGAAGAAGGGCGATGCTGATGCTCACCGTTCCGTTCATCATTGGCTGGGCCTGTGTGATCTGGCCAAATTCTGTGGCGACTCTGATATTCGGTCGTTTCGTACTCGGTATCGGAGGTGGTGCCTTTGTCGTAACGGCCCCGATGTACACTGCCGAGATCGCGGACAGCAAGACTCGCGGAAGACTCGGTTCCTACTACGAACTGCTTTTTGCCATGGGTATCCTGAGTGCCAACACTTTGGCGCTGCTCGACAACATGTTTCTCCAGTCACTCATTTCCGCCAGCGTGCCTCTTATTTTCTTTGCCGTGTTCTTCTTCATGCCCGAAACTCCGACGTACCATCTGATGAAGGGTAACGTGAAAGCCGCCCGGGAGACTCTGATTTGGCTTCGAGGGCCACATTACGATGTCGAGAGTGAACTGGCGGAGAAACGGTACGCCCTAGCCGAGGCTGAATGCAAAAACGTCTCATTCTTCGTCGCTATCAGGTCGCGCGCCGCAATAATGGGTCTCGTTATCGGTTACGGCCTCATGTTTTTTCAAACGTTCAGCGGTGTCGATGTCTTTATCTTTTACGCCAGTAGCGTCTTCAAGGATGCGATCGGCGACTATGTCGACTGGTTCCCGATCATTACGGCCATGACGCAAGTCACTGGCGTATCTTTGCTGACGATTATCATCGACAAGTGGGGTAGAAGAATACTGCTGATGATCTCGGGCACGGGCATGTGTCTGGCGACCCTCGTTCTCGGAATTCACTTTCACTTCAGTGAGAATGACACTTCCATGGATAACTTCACCTGGATACCCCTCGCATGCGTCTGCGGATTCAATGTTTTCGTTTCCATCGGATTCGATCCCATTCCGGGGATGATGGTCGGCGAATTGTTTTCACCCCAGGTGAAGGGTATCGCTTCAAGCAGCGTGTGCCTCTTAAGCTGGTTGCTGATATTCGTCGTTACGAAGTTTTACGCCCAAGTCAAGGAAGAAATCGGGCCCGACAAAATTTTTTGGATTTTTTCCTTTATTTGCAGCCTGAGTGTGATATTTGTGTTCTTCGTAGTTCCCGAAACAAAGTGCAAGACTCTGGAACAGATACAGATTGAATTAGCCGGTAATTCCCCTGGCAAATGGCTCGAAACGTTGAAGATATTGTAGCGACGGGCTAAGAGGAAACAGGCCAAGAGGATAGAGTTACACTCTAACGCCACGCGGGAGGATGGTGCGAAATGACGAGCTTATTGGCCGTCATTGACGAAGTTAACTGGAAAATATTTTCCGCGTATGCGTCATCTTTACCCGTCCGTTATTATCGTTATTATCGTTACTCGTAGAATTGCCACACTGAGAAAAATAAATGGTTGATTAAGCAAATGCGCGGTGACATACGTTCAAAGGTGTATTTGGATGGTACAAAAATGTTTCTTTTAATCGAAAATTTTTGAATAAGTTGAAGCAAATAATCGTTTAACAAAACGATGCTTTATTCGTACCAAATAAACAACAGCTTTGAATCCAACCAATTTTTTTTCTCAGTGCATTGACAATGAATCCTCTCGGCATATTGTCGTTTCATACATCAAGAACATCTTGTAAAAGCATCCTGTATTGTGTACATTGAAAAAAAATATTTGCTTGCGGGCTGCCGAAGAAAAAAATGTTTGTTTCAATTTTACTTTCAATTCTCACAATTGCATATGATATTGAAATAACGACAGCAAAACTGTCAAGGTGACATGTTATCGTTTTAATCCGGTATGAAATTGTACGAATTTAGAGTGGATTTGAAACGTTTTTGCTTCATTGGCAGCCCGCAAGCAAATTTTACTTGATTCAATTATATTTTTTTCTGTGTAAGCATCCTGTATTCTGTAAGCCGTGTGTCGCCTATACATTGTTTGTAACGTCATATTACTCGTGTATTTAAAAAAGTGTAAATATACTATTGTTATTAAAGCTGAAGATCATTTATACAAGAGATAACGTGATAGTGTCGGAAGTCCGATCTGACCTCGCACAACGACAGTCCAATATGCAAGCGAACGGTGCTTAATTTTTCGAGCTTACGAGCAATGTAACGAGCACTGTGATGGGTCTTTTTAACTGTAATGGCCTCGTGTCTTTTAAATAATTAAGGATTATCGACGTCATTATTTATTACGAACTGTGTGCGCGTTGTGCGTGATCGGCGAATTACTCCGTTCGCCTATCCGTCAGACACTACCGGAAACGCGCAATTCACTCTTTTTACACCAATAATTCTGCCGAGTTTGGATCACGAGGGGACTGGGGCGACGCGATATCCCGCGGTCGGTAATAAAAACTGTAATGATTTTTTCTCAACCATGCCGACGATCTACGATTACACCCAGGAAAATAATTTATTTGACGGTCACCGTTTATTTAAATTAAGTAAATAGACCCTTAAATTAAGTAAATAGTTCCTTAAATGAGATAAATATTTATTATAATCAAATAAATATTTTACTTAAACCAAACAAACGGTGGCCGTCAACCAAATTATTTTTCTGGGTGTACAGACAAATTCTTACATGAACCCGGGTCGGTAAGAATTTGCTTTTAACTGAAAATGGTCAGCTTCCGAGAAAAAAAATTAATTACAGTTTTCGTTACCGACCGAGCTCTGGTTGGAAGGGGAACAAGGGGTGGTTCGCCTTAAGTCGATGTGAAATACTACGGACCAAAGTATTTAAAAAATTAATATTATTAACCATTTGTTAAATTTTAATTATCTTATAATTACTCACCAACCCAAAATCCATCGAATCTGCGTGCCAGAGGTAATTAATTAATGACATAATACTATCGCTTGTAAGACATACTTACTGTATGGAATAATTTTATTGCAACGTTTATTGAATAATTAACTTTGATACGAAAAAAAAATGAAGAACACATGTTTACTTTTCTTCAGCTTCTACCTTTCAATAAAACCTTCGACCACGACACAGCAAAGAAATATTTTTCTCTGAAAGGGTTTCACCAATGAATTGACTTCGTTATGTTCTTCTTGATGACCAAAACACCGACGTACTACCTGATGAAAAGCAAAGAGCAAGCGGTGCGTGAGACTCTGATCTGACTTCGAGGGGCACATTGCGATGGCGATTCCGAACTGGCGGAACAGCGATATGGCCAAGACGATGTGAAGTGGAATAAAGTTTTATTTTTCATCGCGATCAAGTCACGAGTCGCTGTGAACGGTCTGTTTATCACTTATATAGTCTCATGCTTTTCCAAACATTCAGTGGTATCGATCTAGCATCTTCTAGCATCGATGGCATCTCCCTAGTGGAACTGGTGCAACCACGGATTCGGAGTTGCATCCACGGAAAAAACGGATTAGTTGGGCTAACAAAAAAATAGCTAACCCAACCAATTGTCTTAGTGCTCTGAGCGCCAGACGATAAATTGGTTGAGTTAACG
>JAPYZC010003173.1:0-14509 GCA_030522665.1 Ichneumoninae sp. A BG-2022a | reverse complement strand
CAATGGTCCAATGGTCCAATGGTCCAATGGTCCAATGGCCCAATGGTCCAATGGTCCGATGGTTCAATGGTCCAATGGTCCAATGGTCCAATGGTCCAATGGTCCAATGGTCCAATGGTCCAATGGTCCAGTGGTCCAATGGTACAATGGTACAATGGACCAATGGACCAATGGTCCAATGGTCCAATGGTCCAATGATCCAATGGTCCAATGGTCCAATGGTCCAATGGTCCAATGGTTCAATGGTCCAATGGTCCAATGGTCCAATGGTCCAATGGTTCAATGGTCTAATGGTCCAATGGTCCAACGATTTATTTAATGGTTTAGTAAGTGCAATCGAGTTTGGTATGAAGTCTATCTAAGATAGAGCACGGCTTTATCTAGGATACAGCACGAGTCTATCGCAGGCGATAGTTTTTTCACACGTGCTATCGTAGCGGAGTCGACCAATCAGCTTCGTATTTAATTTGATCAAGAGACACGTGGCCGCGGAGCCGACACTCGGTCTCTCGCATGCACCGCTGCACGTAGGTATCGGCCACGTACGTCGTCGGAAAGTCAGCCAGACGCACGTCTCGCACTAGCGTCGGGCAGTGAGCATAGATCAGAGAGGCCTTTTCCCTATCGAGCGCTGCTGCATCATTAACGTGTCTGAATAGTATGTACAACGTGGATATCTAGATGGACCGGTTGGCAAAGTGCTCGACGCCTTCCAGCTGAAAGACTTCCGGCTCTCATGCATCCGGAAATGTACTCTCCGCTCGCATTAAAATCAATAGATCGCTTGATACGAATACATTTTTGACGATCCTCCGAATCACGATTCCGGAGTCGACGATTTCTCGTTCTATCTTGCGGCCAACAGCAAGAACGAAAGATCCTCGTCTGTATCATACTCTCGCAGGCTCAAAGATTCGCGGACGAACGTTCGAACGGTCACGGGTCGAGTCGAACCGGTTGTTTCGAAATACGCGCTTGCCCGTCGGGCTTGCGCGGCCCGACGATGGGGATAAAGAAAACTGGTCCAGCGAAACCGAGGAGAAGCGGGATATCGGAGCCCCGCCGGTGGTGCTTGGCCGCCTTCCAAAATTTGCTTCACCAATAGCTACGCCCGTCGTCAGTATACCACAGCGTAAACAGTCGTACGCCGTAAGGCATCAACGGATTTATCGGCACTAGAAAACTCTTCTCGCTCAGCTCCGTGTTGCGCGCGCAGCCTGGATTCGTCAAAACAAGCGTCGTTAAGGAAAACGAACGATTATGTAAAAAAAAAAATGATAAAAAGATATAGGATAAAATTAACAGGCAACGTAAACGATTCATACTCGTCTCGGAAAATTATACGTCGCAGAAAACAAAGCAACTTATTCGTATATCATCTCGCTGCGAACAACTTTATCTTGAGCTATGGCGCAGCACGCCTGTTACGTTAACGAGCGCAACGCCGTGATGCACTCTTTAATTCTTTGTGATCCCCTCTCGCTTTCGCGGTTTTACTTCCATTTCGCGCGAATTACGTGCAGTCGCAAAAGACTACAATGGCACACAATGAATTTCGCAAAGCCTCGCGCGGTTAAGCCGCTCGACCGGCGCTCGAAACATCGCACGGAATAATTATCCGAATACGGAGCGACGACGGCTGTCTGTCCTCAGCGTGTCACTGAACGGTCTCGGCACGCCTCGACGTCTATGGGATATTAATTGTACGTGCCAATGCGCGATAACTAAATACCAAATCGCCCAACACTCTCGCGGCGCCTGCCGTCATCGGGGTTGACACGATCAACATTAACGTTTGCACGCAGAGAACGATATGGTAAAAACTACACTGAGAAAAATAATGGTACAACAAAAATGTTTGTTTCAGTCAACAAATTTTGAATAAATTGAAGCAAATAGTCGTTTAACAAAACAATGCTTTATTTGTACTAAACGAATAAAAGCTTTGAACGTATGTCACCGCAACTTTTGGTTAATCCAACCAATTTTTTTTCTCAGTGTACCGATCATCTAAGAAAAATTACCATGGCACATAGTAATAGGGAACTATTTTCCCAAGAATTTTTACCATAATTTCGAAGAAAAATTGTTATTTATTTATTTAAAAATTACCATAGCACATAGTAGTAGGGAACCATTTTCCAAGAATTTTTACCACAATATGTAAGAACAATTCTTATTAATTTATTTAAAAATTATCATAGCCCATAGTAGTAGGAAACCATTTTCCAAGAATTTTTGCCACAATATGTAAGAACAATTCTTATTAATTTATTTACTAATTATCATAGCCCATAGTAGTAGGGAACCATTTTCCAAGAATTTTTACCATAATATGTAAGAAAAATTCTTATAACTCCGATATTTGGTTTATATTCTCTTTTTCTTATTATTGTTTTATATTCTTTTTTATTATTATTTTTATACTAATTTCATATCTCATTCGATGTTGCTTTGGTTGGGTAAATTGTTACGGAGCGGTTTGTACCTTTGTGGCACGGTGTTCTTAGGGGGCCTTAGGCCTCAGGACACGAAACTAACGAATCTATCTATGTATCTACTTCCTATCATAAGTCGAGCCCCAGTGCCCTACTACTATGTGCTATGGTAATATTTCTCAAGCGATATAGTAATTTTTTCTAGATCCTTCCTTTTTTGCAATTTTAATAATTTAATTCAATTTAATGCAATTCACAATTTTTATAATAATATAATAATTTCGTGACAACTCCAATAATTACATTAAATTCGATTCACAATTTCAATAACGATCTTACAATTTTTTTACAATACTAATAATTCAATTAAATTGAATTGACAACTTTAATAATAATATTATAATTTTTTTTACAATTTTAATAATTCCATTGGATCTCGAACGTTCGCTCGTAATTGAGCGGGACGAGTTTTCTCGAGAGTCGAAGACGAGAAGCGGGCTTATCACCGAGTGCCTGGCAACTGCTTCTCCGAGGCGTGCTCGAAGTCCGGTGATGCCGGAGACTCGCGTACCGGCCGCCCGAGAGTACGTACGCGATCCGAAGAAAAGAGGTCTATGTGTACCCAGGTCACGTTCTTGAACGTTGCGCCCCGTGCTGCAGCCGCCGTCGCGCCGCGTCTGAGAGACGCGAAGCAGGTTTTCATCCCATTTTGCGACGCTCGACGTTGCGCTTTTGCCTTCCGTTAACGCTGTTTCGCCCAAACTTTCTTCGTTCGTTTAACAATTTTTGGTCCACCGCAGCAGCGCCAATGAGTTGTGCGCATCTGGCTGAAAGCGCTTTAAGGAAATTGCGCGAACGCTCGGAAGCTCCGGAGCGAAGCGGCGGAGTCGGAATAAAAATTCGGTCTGTCGCGCTGGACGATCAGCCGTTCGTTCGCGACGAACAAGGTCGAATTGCGTTCCACCCGTGGCGACGGTAGCGGACACCGGTTCCAATTATACTATTTCACACAGTTACCGTGCTCTTGATGCATGAAAAAAAAGACCTTACGCAACACCACAGCAATAGCAACAACGAGCCCCAATACGTTCGAAGTTCACCCGACGAATATACGATATCTATCCGCGGAAGTTATTAAACAACGAACAAAAGAATTTATTCTACTCAATTTTCATACGTGAATTCTTACTCTCGGTCTGTACCGGATTAGTTGCATTTTATTTCCAACACCGAACCGAGCGAGTTAACCGAGCATTGATTATTTATAAATGAATATTCGCCTCTCGTCGAAATTCATATAAAGCTGAAATAAAAAAACATCCAATGGTCCAATGGTCCAATGGTCCAATGGTCCAATGGTCCAATGGTCCAATGGTCCAATGGTCCAATGGTCCAGTGGTCCAATGGTTCAATGGTACAATGGTTCAATGGTACAATGGTACAATAGTACAATAGTACAATGGTCCAATGGTCCAATGGTCCAATGGTTCAATGGTTCAATGGTACAGTGGTACAATAGTCCAATGGTCCAATGGTCCAATGATTCAATGGTACAATGGTCCAATGGTACAATAGTACAATAGTACGTCCAATGGTCCAATGGTCTAATGGTCCAATGGTCCAATGGTCCAATGGTCCAATCAGGAATATATCATCTATCCGCGGAAGTTATTAAAACACGAACAAAAGAATTTATTCTACTCAACTTTCATACGTGAATTCTTACTCTCGGTCTGTACCGGATTAGTTTCATTTTGTATCCACCACCGAGCCGGGCGAGTTAACCAAGCACTGATTATTTATAAACGAATATTCGCCTCTCGTCGAAATTCATATAAATCTCGACAAAAAAAAAAAAAAATCGCAAAAAAAAAAAATTTCCTTTGTAGCCGTATCTCTTTTCCTTTTACATTGGGCCGAGGCCGTGCGGCATCGTCGGCGCAGCTGGTAGGCATTAACTTCTACCGCATACGTTACATATAGCTAGCTCTATATATCGCATATAACGGATGGATGCACCGAGTACTCGGTGTTCTCGATCTCGGCGCTACGGACTTTAAGATTTTTTTGTCGGTGTGGACTCTCGAGTATGTATTTTGACACGATCCGGCGCAACAGTGAGTCTTTATGTTGCGCGCAATGTTCGAGTACAAAGCCGCGAGGATGCCCGATGCGCGAGGGACGAATTTGACGCTGCGCGCGCAGGCCAGCGCGCAGCGACGCTAATCTCGGCTCTCTCCCGCGTCCGCGTCGCAGATAAGAGAATCGGGATTGCTGAGAGAAACGGCCACGTGGACGACGAGAAACACAACTTGGCGAGAGGTGGGAAGGGCGGAGAGGGCGGAGGAAAAAAAAAACGAGCAGAAGGAAACAAAAGGTGGCGGAGAGGGCGCGAGAGCCAAAGAGAATAGATGGAGGAACGAGAAAAAAAAGGGGGGGGAGATTGCGAACACGTGGTGCCTAGGTCAACTACTGCGTCGCGGGGCAGTGCTTGCGAGACTAATGATAGCCGGGAAAGCACGGGGAGAGATAGAGAGAGGAGGAATAAAAAGAGAATGCAAATGAAACGAAAGCCGGGAGCATACGGGAGTAAAATACGTCGGGTAATCCCCCGCGCGGATGACGGCGCGAGAGGGGCCGCAGCATCCCGTTTGGTGTCGACCGGGGAGTTCAAATATAGGTAACAGGGGCTTTCTGCACTCGGTGGATTGTACACGGCATCTTCAAAGCTCCAATTTATTCCCACTGCCGGTACGGCATTCAGCTGCGGAACTTTTTTTTCAAAATTCTAATCGCCGAAAATGTTTTTTTTTTTTTCAATTCCGACGTGGTTTCCGGATGAAAGATTGAGCGTGAAAATGCGCATGAAAAGTGGAAGCAAAATGCAGCGAAACGATTTTAGTGGAAATCTTTTTTTTGTTGCTTCCTGAGCGCGTTTTCGTAAGCGATATCAGGTTGGGAGTGACGAGGACGGTAGATTCGGAACCAGCGCGCAATATTACGTCGGACAAAGCCTCGAAATTACGAGGGATTAAGATTTTTTGGACGAGTCGTTATTTTTTTCATTATTTTTTTTTTTTCAAACAATTTTTGGGTAACATTTTTTTAAATCCATTTCTGAAGAGGGATTTCTTTGCTTCCCGATGGAATCAAGTCGAAAACAAAGGAGTCTGTCGTGCTCCACGAGAAAAATTATACGGTATAGGGTGCATGACGAAATTTCGGAAACGTTTTTTTCGAGCCGTTATGGGGCGACGAAAATAGTTATTTGTACGGAAAGGGCGTAGAAAGGGAGTTTTTGACACGTGTGAAAATACCGCACGAACTCCCTTTTCTACGTCCATGCCATTAACATAATTTTCCTAACAAATTCACGAGAATCACGCTTTTCGTTTTTGGAAAGTGGACGCAGAAAGGCACTTGATGGGAACGGAAAGCCAGATTTTACGTGCATGCGTCAGCAAAACATTTATAACCATATAAATGTTTATAATTACACAAACTCATGGAAAAAACTGTCAATTTATTAATTTATTTATTTAGATTAATTTAACGGGGACAAGCCCCTTGGTACCAAATATAAACGTTCAACAATAGTATAACTTTGAATATATATAAATATAATTACAGTTATAGTATAGTAATTGCAACAATAACAAAAGTTTCATTTTCGATATGACAAAAACGTCCTATCAATAACTTTCACCGAATCGATTAATTGATTCATCACAAAAGATTAAATTAATACAAAAAAAAAAGTTATAAAAAATTATGTTCGAATCATAAAAATTTAAATTCTCTGGTTATTATTCATAAGTATTGGTCACGGGAGCGGGGGGGGGGGAAGAGACTTACTCGGAATATACCCATGCTCGAGGGTCCAAGGGTCGTTCGCAGCATTGTACTGCGCAGCATCCCATCGTCGCCGTCGTGTAAAGTCTTAAAAAGAGGAGTCAGAGTGAAATAAAAAAAAACCCTACAAGCAAAACGACAAAGACGCAGGCGAAGCCGTGGCATAAGACGAAAGGGCTAAAAGTGAAGCGCGAAGACGTGTGTGCGCGTTCTCGGTCGAGTCCGGGTCTTCTGCGTGTGTTTTTTTGTTCTATTTTCGTTTTTTAGCGATAAGAAAAAGAAAAGAAAAACATTGGGTCGGAAGAACGAGGCGTCGAGGCGTCGCCAAATGGCGCATGCACGACAAAGTTAGGATGTCGGCAACGGGGTAAGAAATGGTACTGCGAAAAGGAAAGGTGCGAGAGGAACCGCAGGACGCAGCGATTGGGAACTAACGTGGGAAAGGGGAAGGGGAATGGAGAATAAACACACAAGGTGGTTGGCTTCGTATAGGCCAAAGATAAACGGAAAACAAAGCGATCTCTGATATACGCACTTCGCGCAGTCGCGATGATGATAATAATAATTGCTACCGTGCACATGCACAGTCTTCGTCGCCGTCGGTGGCAACGAAACGAAGCGGTGAGGATGAACGATCGAGAAACGGAGACGGAGAACAATGACACGAGACAAGGGACGCGGGTACAATGAACTTTTGCAATTCCCTCTCTTTATCCGTGAATTTCCGTCTTTCACTCACGCTTTCCCGCATTTCGTGACGAGAAATCAAAATATCAAGGTTATCTAACATTTTTAATGTAAAACGAAACGACAAGTTTATTCGTTAAACTTGTTTGAGATTTTTTATACGTCATTAATAAATCTAATTAATAATATCTAATGAGATATTATCGGAAAAATAAGTCGGTAATTATTTTTGACAGTATTTCGTGAGAAAAAAAATATCAAGTACATAACAATTTTTTAATATAATAAACAATAATTTTATCGATGAAACTTGATTGTCATTTTTAATACACGATTTATCAGGTACGTTCGAAAAAATAAGTCGGCAATTATTTTTGGCAGTATTTCGTGAGAAAAAAAATATCAAGTACATACAAATTTTTTAATATAATAAACAATAATTTAAACGATGAAACTTGATTGTCATTTTTAATACACGATTTATCAGGTACGTTCGAAAAAATAAGTCGGTAATTGTGTTTGACAGTATTTCGTGAGAAAAAAAAATATCAAGTACATAAAAACTTTTTAATATAATAAACAATAATTTTATCAATGAAACTTGATTGTCATTATTAATACACGATTTATCAGGTACGTTCGAAAAAATAAGTCGGTAATTGTGTTTGACAGTATTTCGTGAGAAAAAAAAATATCAAGTACATAAAAAATGTTTAATATAATAAACAATAATTTTATCAATGAAACTTGATTGTCATTTTTAATACACGATTTATCAGGTACGTTCGAAAAAAAATATGTCGGCAAATTGTGGTACAGTAAGATTGCGGACAGGAATTCGAAGGGACGGATAGAGTTGACCTGGCTCACCGTTAAAAACTAGGAAGTGGTTCGCGGAAAGATATTCGGTGGTTTTTTTTTCGAACCCTCGTAGTTTTATTTTTTTTCTTATTTCAGTTCTCTTTACTCTTTTTCTGTTATAACCACCACCGGGCATTCCACGCGCGCCTCAGCCTCGAGGGCCCGATAGGCTCTGGCTGACCTTGTTCGAGTTCTCTCCCTCGTGTGCTCTCGCGTCTCGTGTGGTAGTGCACAAGGATATGTACAGGATGCGGCAGCCTCTCCCTATCTCGATTTCTCGTAAGTAGCTGAGAATTTTCGAGCCGAGCCGGGGATTCCCGATGCGATACTTCGAAGTAACCGTTCAACACTTTAACACATTGTATGATATGGGTGGCCTAATCGTCAGAAGAGCTACTAGATGCAATTCAAGCCTCTCCAAAGTTGGTTGTAAATCCAACAACCATTACTTGCCTGCTAAGATCCAAACATTTTTTTCGCGTCGTTTCGACAGCAAGACATTTTTTTAATTAACTATTTACGAACTAAAAGAATGGTAAAACTAACGACCAAATGTTTCGTGACTTTCGCAGACAATAAATGCTTGTCAAATGTGCAAATATTTGTTTGGGCTTTCGATTTTTTACTCGGTACACCTTTTTACTTTGGTCCGTCGATATAGTGTTATATAGAGTTTGTACTATATTACTGCTTGCATTATCGAAATATATCATTTTTTTTCGAAACTTCAGACATTAAATATTCTTTTCAGGAAAGATGTTGTATAATTCATACGTTATAAGTTATATGTGATTTTTTTTATTGATAGTTTATTTTTTTAGTACGTAAAAATCGCAGGTACCACTTTGGGATTTTTTTCTCAGAATCTTCATATACTACCAAATATCCTGTGAAATTGGGACCAATATCGAAGGTGTGTTTTTAGTAGAAAAAAATTATTTTATGTATATTTATATATTTGTTTTTCACGTAACATGGACTTTCCCGTATCGGGAAAATTATGACTCTAGCGTCATTCGAAAGTTGATGAAAAATAAAAAAGTTCCTGTTTCTACGAATGTTTTCAGTGACCAATCTTTTGTTAGATATACGGATATTAAAAAAAAACGTAAACCTTGGTGCACTTTAAAAATCTTTAAAAAATCACAGAAGCATCTCTCAGTACGCACCTCAGTACTACAAACTGGCAAATTTAAAAAAACATCTGAGAGATCGTCCGAAAAAAGTGGCCCAGTTGATAAAGAATACCTCATATATATGAGCAAATATTAAATATATTTTTGCGCGAAAAATTTCCTGTACTTAAACTATTTTTCACATGTACTTTTACCGTGCTTCTTCCTCACACTTCATACTATTAATATACGCACCAATGTACATTCGATGTTTAATTTTTGTTGAGTATTCGAGACCGTTGTACGTAGTTCTACCTCTATTAGCTGCAAATCTCGGAAAACACACACACACACACAGACACACACAGAATCGCACACGGCCTTCGTACCCGTTGCCTTATCGAGTGGAGCAAATTACACAGAGAGCAACATAGCTTCGGCTGTTAGCTCCGCGGCTGCGATCGAGCTGCACTATAACCGGCGAGGCAGTATCTCGATCTTACTCAGCGATTCTAAACAAAGCGAACGAACGTTCGAAATCTCTGTTTGGCTTAGCGAGCACGCACGCGAGAGCTCTCCCGGCTCCGCTCCTTATCTAACGTAAACGTTTGACGTTTCTTTGTCGCGTTGCGAGTCGGAGCTGGGAGCGAGGGGGAGCCGATTGCAAAACCGAATCCCCGTACAACCACGGCAAAGTGTATACGCGCGGATAAGTGCTAATCTTTTCCGGTTCAAACTGCCTCGACGTCGTTCCTGCACTATAAGCTGGACGTTCCGAAATGTTCGTGGGGATTGTGTCGACGAGCGTCTCCTTGTCATTTTACGTTTCGAATGGGAACGACCGAAGAGAGACTCTGTTCCGTTAACCTTCCGGTGAAGGATGCGTAAAATTTGCAGAAACCGACTGGAGTAGATAGCGATTTCTAGTACCGCCTTTACGAAAAACGCCGCGTCGAAAAAAATATGTCGATGACAAAAGAAAAAATATATTATCGTTTCAACTGTGCTTTCGATTCTGTTAGTTCCACGCGACATTCCATGCAATGGTAACGCATCATTACTTTTTTGTGCACCGTGGAAAAATGTATTTAAGACAGTATATTGTTTATGTATTAAATATACTTTTCGAGCAAAGCTGTACATAATTCGTACACAGTAGAACTCCGTTTATCCAAACAAGTGAAGATAAGTGAAATCTCGCATAACACGGATAACATACTCAATTGAAACTTGTAGTACTAGTATATATATTTTTTATAACACTACTTCATATAATCATTAATGTAAATAATCTTTACTAGTTAATTCAGTTATTTTTTAAATATAATTATAATTTCGTTAATTAACATTAACTTCATGTAAACATAAATTCTTTTGAACTATTGACTCTAAAAATTGGAAGTGTTGTATTTGCAGCTCGCAATATAAAGCAAACGCGTACAAGTTGAAGCGCGTATGCAGTAAAGTTGTCTTTACGGACTACTCCGCGCGTGGGCGTTGATGCTTTATCCGTTTTATCCGAGTTTTCCGTATTATCCAAGCCTACATCTCGATTAACGCGGAGTGCTCGGATGAGTTGGGTGCTTCGGCTAACGCGGAGGCTCGGTTAATCAAAGGTCGTATAAGCGAGGTTCTACCGTACTATTATTATGAGATACATCCGCCACATATATCTCAGAAATACAATTCGAATATTTTTTATATTTTTATATTTAAATAACCCGTTTTCGCGTATATAAAAAGAATATAATTAATAAGCAAAATAAATTTTCGCGTGGGAAATTTGATATTTAAAAATATATTTTGATGCATATTTTTCGCCCAAACAGTAATCTGAAAACCGTAATGAAAACAGTAATCTGACATGGTAAAAAAGTTTTTTTACCATGCCAGATTACGGTTTTCATGTGATTATAGAATTGCAATAATTGCAATAAATTTGCAATATCAATACATCGACAACTTGCGCCATTTCTTTTCCTGCAAATATGACCGATTTCAATTTTTCTTGCCAAATTCACAGTAAAAAAATTGTTCGTTCTACAGACATACGGAGAATTGAAAAAAAAAATGTTAAAATCAGTAAGAAAACAAATTATGGTATTTTTTCACAAAATAAATGTTCGTTCGGCGTAAGAACGTTTTTTTCCGGGGTACGTTTGGTGTATCGAGGCAGGGTAGAGAGGGATCTACGAGGCGTCGACTATTTCGCCTAGCGATTCACCATCTGGCATCGCGGTGTCGAAATAATTCTTCCGGCATGAAAACCATAACATAAATAGCGGGTGTTCCGCTTCCGTCGCTTTCTCGTTGAACAAGCTACGCAATATACCGACAATAATAACGGGGGAAAAAAATGGTCGTTTCTCGTCGGTTACTCTGAAGCTTCCTCGAAGCCCTTCCGTCGAGAGTAATCAGAGTAAATTTTAATACGTCTTTCCTCCTATTGTTTTCGTGGACGTCCGTTATAGTGACTCGTAAAAGACAGCACTAAAATATCGACCAAAATTTTGCCTAGAAGCGCGCAGTACATCATCGTTCGTTTTTAGTCGCCGGTCCGATTAATTCCCAGCGATGATCGAAGCTCCTCGAAAAAGCTCTGCAGAGTCGATTGCGAATAAAGTTTCTTAGCTCGGCGGTTGCGAATCGAACGATTTTAAATATAAATCACGTGATATACGTGGACGACCGCTATTCGCCCGAGCTTAATCCGATCGTGACATTCTCGTTCGTCTATTGGCTCGCGCGAGCGATCACGTGCCTGAGCGCATTGGCAAATCGCCACTGTGGAATCGTTATGCGCACGTAGGTGCGTTTAACAAGCTTTGGCCGCGGGCCACGCCACCAAAGCCCGCGAACTTTTGTCCGATACTTTTGCGCAATCTTGCGAGACGGCGTACCACTTCAGAAATTTTTGACCGATTCAAAACGATTTTTTTTTGCCGTTTGACAATCGACGAATTGGACTATAAGAACTGCTACCAAAAATCGCATGAGATTTTTTTCCTCGCGAAAGGGCATTCGGACTCAGGCTTACAGAAAAACAATCGTAACGCATCAAGACCGAATGTTCTTTTACGTTGAAAAAAACAATCCAATGAGATTTTTATATTCAGTCTTATTCAATTGTATTTAATTGTAATTTCAATTCTAAAAAATTAAAATAAAAAATTTAATTGAAATTTAATTGAAATCACTATTAAATACAATTGAAAGTTTGAAAGTAAATTGTAGTGTTTGAAAAATGTACTCAAAACATTTTTGAACCAAAATTTACAAAAACATATTACGATGAAATTGTGTTTGTAAAGCACTCTTCGTGATGCATTGCTGTTCGCAAAATATTTTCAGATCTTATTCGATGAAAAAAAGTTACGACGATATAAAAAAAAAACATCGTACGATCCACACGAGCGCGAAGCAGCTATCAATCCGTACAGCATATCAGCACGTGCTTCACCCGCATTCGCGCATAATGCGACTTCGAGCCGACGACGTATCCAGCGGAATTATCTGCATCACAAAGAGCTTGCCGCTTTCAGTATGGCTTGGCCTACATATCCCACGCATTCCCATCCATTATATTAAGTTCTCGAGCCTAGACATGCTTGACCCGCGATCGCGAATATCCAGCCGAATGCAGATACAATATCTGTCCGGCGAAATATCGTTGATACATTGAAATTATTTCGAAGCTATCGGAAAGCATTTCCCAGGTGTGCCCTGTCAGGTATGACTGTAGAAAGCAAGGGAGTGATAAGATAACGGATACGAACGCGGTATTGCCAGTGATAAAATTACGAATAAAAATATCCGTACTCTATGTATACTTTTACCATAGCCATAATAATATTTATATATATAACTCTCAAGGTCATCCATGACCTCCGGCCCGCCGCTCGATTTTGGGACTATTGTTTTCTATGCTTGACCATGTCAAATATTCTGCTTACGGTTTAAGATTCTGAGAAGTTTAGAATATTCTCACTCGCGTTAGAATCTTCGTATTGGATATAAAATATTTATGATATTTTTTGTTTAAGGCCATGTGAAAGATGTACCACGTGACATATGAGTGCGAGAGAGATAGATGAATTTTTCGAATCAAGGCCATTTAAAACTGGTTGACGTTTTGGATAAAACTGAAGCATCATCGGACGCGGTATTAAATTGTACATACGCTAATGCTTTGCTTTTTCCCGACAAGTCTACCGTCTCTAAATCGCATTCATTACAGATTTTGGTTACCGACTGAGTCGTTTCACATGTCCTTAAGGCCATGTGAGAGATGTACCACGTGACATATGAGTGCGACAGAGATAGATGCATTTTTCGAATCAATGCCATTTAAAATCGATTGGCGTTTCGGATAAAATGACAGCATCATCGGACGCAGTATTAAATTGTACATCCGCTAATGCTTTGCTTTTTTCCGAAAAGACTACGGTCTCTGAGTCGCGTTAATTACAGATTTTGGTTACCGACTGAGTCGTTTCACGTGTCCTTAATAACCCGCAATGAATACTTTCTTCAATGAGAGCCATGCGTGGAATTAAACAATTCCATCGCATATGTTATAAAGCGTCCCTTCCGGTTTGAAAATTACAGTTTGCGATCGGAAGTAACGTCAAGCGGGAAAACGTCACTTCCCATCTGCAAATGACTGTTTTCGACCGGAAGTGACGTTTCATGGGAAAACATCACTTCCGGTTTGGAAATCTCTGTCTTAAACCGGAAGTGACGTCGCACGGTAAAACTTAATGTCTGGTTCAAACCTGAGATTTTTAAACTGGAAATGGCGTTTACTTGTATGACGTCACTTCCGGTTGAAAACTGAGATTTTGAACCGGAATTTAGGTCGCAAAGAAAGTTTTCATTTTTTTTTTTTGCGTGACGTCACTTCCGCCTTGAAAGTGAGATTTTCAAACTGTAAGTGGCGTTACAGAGATTTTTTTTTTTTCTGGGATAAATCTCAAATGGAGTCAGTGACAGAACCGTGTTAATTATGGAACACACGCAACCTCTAAGCGAGTTGACGCGCGAGAAATACAATGTATAAATACGACACCGATTACGATCATTATAACGATAATTACGACCACGGGTTCAAGACTGAAAGGATTAGAGGTTTGCGAATATATCGGAGTTTTTCACTATCCGTCGGTGATCATTCGATACGTGGTAAGTTGCTCGACGATACAGCCACACTTTGACCAGTTGAAGGAGCCAAACCGAACCTGCGGTCTGGCCCGATCGCTAAAGCTAGTAACAACACGCAGACAGACAAGCGCTATGAAAAGTAACAATATTGGCGCAAGATTCACGACATGTGCAGCACATGTTGCAATTATGGCGTCAGCTGCTACTTTCGAGGCGCTTGTCTATCTGAGCGACAACAACAACAACAAAAATAATGATAATGATAATGATAATGATAATGATAATGATAATGATAATGATAACGATAACGATAACGATAACGATAACGATAATGATAATGATAATGATAATGATAATGATAATGATAATGATAATGATAATGATAATGATAATGAT